>PVKE010001542.1:68633-98176 GCA_004027555.1 Craseonycteris thonglongyai | reverse complement strand
ATTTTAATACCTTTTATTCCTTTCTCTTGTCTGATTGCTCTGGCTAGAACTTCCAGAACTATGTTGAACAGCAGTGGTGACAGGGGGCATCCCTGTCTTGTTCCTGATTTTAGGAAAATAGGCTTCAGCTTTTCCCCATTCAGTATAATATTTGCTGAGGGTTTGTCATATATGGCCTTTATTATGTTGAGATATTTTCGGAAGGTCAGGATTCTGACCAGGGCAGAGAACCCCAGCAGACACTGCCCCCAACACTGGCCTCAAAGGCCTCCCACATCTGCTCCTGAAGTGACGTGGGGATGGGAACTCCTGCCAAGAGACCCGGAAGGGGGGACTTGGAGGCTGTGCTGTTACGAACATTAGGACCAGAAAGTCCATCTGGGCTTTCAGGGGCCATCTGAGTACTAGCAGATGGTCCGGCTGTCACGTTCTCTTCCGAGTCTTCATACAGAGTCGGGAGAAGCAGTCACAGACCACTCGTGGCAGTGCCTTCAGTGCTAGCGCGGCGCAATCGTTCGCAGCCAACTATATCGGAAGAGTTATTATTCCTTTAAAATGCAGACATATCTGGGGTATCCACTTAAGGACGCACATGGAATAAATTACTTTCGGATGACACTTTTTAATTGAATTGAACTAACAGCTGAGTACTATGTTGCAATAAGAAGAATATTAGGATGATTAAAAGACCTGGAAAACGCTTGCGAAATTAAATGATTAAACATAATGCTGAGTAAATGAACAAGCTTGTGTATATTCGTCAGTGGCGGGCCTCGCAAATGGCCGTGTAACTAAATGCACATTACGGCCCTGTGCACGCCCGGCTCCCCACTCTCTCCGTGCTGCCTCTCCATCATGCGCTCCTTCCTGCCACGCTGGGCAGGCTGCTTGCTCCACAGATAAGCAATATGCTAGTAATCCAGGGGGCGTCGCGGGTGCGAGAGCCACCGCTTCTTGGCAAACACTCGTTCCTTGGACTCTGGCCTCCAAGGAATGGCCACGCAGTTCATTTTCAGTCTCTGTTTTTCTTTGTTTTTTTTAAGATTTATTTTATTGTTTTTGACAGAGACAGAGAGAGACAGAGACAGAGAGAGACAGAGAGAATGGGGAGGGCCAGAGCAGTCTCCATAGTTGTGCATCATCAGTTTTTGACACGGTTTCGTTCCACTTAGGTGGGCAAGGACCTTGCAGGGCGGGACCTGAGCTGGGGTCCTCCCTCATGGGAGGCACACCCACTCAAGCCAGGAGTCACACCAGGGGGTGGTGAGAACTGAACTGGGGGCCTCCTGCGTGGGCAGCACACCCCAGTTCAGAACATGGGTCTGCACAAGCCCAGCCCAGGATTTGATCCTCAGTCTCCGGGGCTACAAAGCAAGCATTTAACCCACTGAGCCATCCCTGCTTCCCTCATCTCTGTTTTTAATGGTACTTCATGGGGCAACAAAAAAATTAACAGAATTCTGGCTTTCCTTCTGATCGTGGGATGGATCTTCCTGGCCCTCTCCCCTGTTTGAGATGCCGCTTGTTCCCTGTCAACGGAGTTACATTCGTGTGCTTTAGTTGTCTCAGGCTGTTAGCTGGGCACTTTGGTCTTAGGAAGCAGAAGGTGGAAATGCCATGCTGGGAGAATGTCTTGATTCCAAAAATCCCGTAGCCAAAGCCGGCTGCCCGTGGGGTAGAGGAGGAGCCAGCGGCTCTGAGGAGTGTCCTGACTGTCTCCTGCGTCCCTCCAGTCCCCTGCGACTGGCCTGCCAGCCAGCACCGAGCAGGTGCCTTTTGTATGACCTAGAAAACTGATTAACTTCCTTCCTGGGCTCATCCCCACCTGCCCAGAGATAACACGGGTAATTTCTTTTCTGATCATATAAATCTTCCATGCCCAAGTCCCACTCATAATTAGTTGCATAAAAATTCAGGTTACGACTCAGGCTATTAGGAAACATGAAAACAGTGAAAAATTCGGTTTCACTCTCTAATAAAAACCTTCAAGGTCTCTGTTACAGAGAACAGACGAGACCTGGTATCTCATTAAGGGTAAAATTCAGTTCAGAGCAGAATCTCGCTTGCTGGTATTGATGCTGAATATATTAAAAATAAAGAAGGGGGCCCCAGCCACTTGGGCAGGTCTGTGCTCACCCCCCACCCTGCATAGCTGGGGTGCCTCCCCAGGCCCCCCTCTCTCAGCTGGGCTAAAAGCCCTGTGCTTCCTACAGCAAGGCTGCAAGACCAGCAGAGGCAGCTTCTCAAATGAAAGCGTGTTCCCCCAACTCAAGTACTGACCAGGCCCATTTTGCTGCACATCTCGTTGGAAAAGAACACAGTGGAACTCCACTAAGCGAGTGGCTCCTAAAGCAGTCAGCTTGGTGAAAAGTCCCAGCTGAAGTGCTGCAATTGTCTTCCGTGGTTTCAGGTAATCAACTACCAGGGACGCCGGGTTCATCTTCCCCAATTTGGCAAATTCAGAGCCACAGAGAAGAACTGTGCTCACATAATTGCCCGGGAACTGAGAGGGCTCTTACGGTAAGGTGACCAGATGTCTCGTTTTTGGTGGGACAGTCCCAATTTTTAACAATTTGTCCTGTGTCCCACGGAGTTTTAAAAAGTCCCAATTTTTGGAAAGAATGCACAACAAGCTAGGGAACGGCGGGAGATAGACCAAATTTTTAATCAAGAATCCCCCCCCCCCCCCCACCCGGTCAATGGTGTCCCGCTTTACCAATGTCAAAATCTGGTCACCTTATCTTACGGGCAAGTACTGGCAGGGTTTCTGCCACCTACAGCCACTGTCCTTCATGTGACCCAACTCAGACCCAGAGGCCTATGAAGCCACTCTCACCAGTCTCCAAGGTGGAAGGTTAGAGGCCCTCGAAGAGCCAGCGCTGTGAACTCCAAGAGAGGGAATACATTTTCTCAGTGACTAGAAGTCCTGAAGACCCAGGCCCATGAGGAATTATGGAACTTGGCCTTTCCAGATGGTACAGCTGGTCATGCACAGCTGAGAGCCAGCAATCCAAGTGGTCTGGGCCTTGGGTCATCAGGAGTATGTGTGGGGTGTAGGGTATTTTACAGGCTGCCAGGCAGGGCATGGAGGTAGCCTGTGCCTCACGGAATCCCAGTCCACATGGAATCCCAGCCCCCACACTGTCATCTGAAGGGCAAGAGTCAGACCCTCTTACCTCAGCAGACCGCATGCCTTAACTTTCCTCCAGGGCAGAAATGCTGAAAACATTAATTTGGTAAAACTCAGAAATGCCACAGGCCTGAGCCAACAAGGAGAGAAGCAAGCAAGACTCTCATTAGAAAATGTGGATGGCCTCAGTCCTATCTCATTGAGCCCAGAATGTATTTCACCATTATTGGAACTGTGCCCTTCAGCGGCCACGCGGGATCGGGAGTAGAGCGCGGGTACACCCTGGGCACAGCCTCTTTCTGGGAAGGACGGGAGCCCAGTGCCCCTTCCCTGGGAGAGAACAGCAACATAACACAACAGAGCAGTTTTGAAATGCTAATGCAGCTCCCCACAACTTAATTCTATTTTTTTTCTTATTGGCTTTTTCATATGACATTTCACAGTCCTGTAGCTTCAATAGCTAGATCCATGTCGTAAAAGTGGCAACGCGGGGATTTAAGGAGGAAGGACCATCAGAGCGAAATGGATGGTGTGCTTTCAGAGTGTGGCTTTAGCACCGCTTACCTGGGGTCAGTGTTCATTTTCAGTACATCATTAAAGCCTCCAGTTAAATCACTCAGAGAGGGACTGTATTCTTCTTCCCAGCTCCATTACAGACATAATGGGTAACCTTGGAGGAGCCGTGTTAGTGCACTGGCTATATTGAGTTAGGGGTTACCAGGGCAGGGGAACCTGAATTAAGACTTGGAGAGGGAAGAAGAGCGAAAAGACAGCCAGGTGTGCGGGCACTGAGGTTTCTACCCGGAAGTCGGTAGTGAGCAACTAACAGCATCAAACTCACCTCCTCTCACTATCTGCTTTACAAGCACAATGTTCACCAAACCAACATTCATGAAATTCCAAGTGGCGCTCAACTCCACAGCCAGCAACCCAACGAGATGAGAGAGGACACACTACGTCCGTGTAAAAATCTGTACAACCCAAAGTCATCTCACGTCAAAGGGGGTTAACAGGTCCAGCCCACCTTAGATGGAGCCAGGCAGAGGTCCCACCTCAGGTGAGAGCTTGGACCAGAGCATCGGGCTGGTTGAAAAGCAACCTTCCTGAATCCCAAATGAGCATGAATTCCTAAGAAATCATCCCTCAAGTCCAACTGCTCCTGCCCAGCCTCCACGAGACCCTGAAACAGGGATGCTCCTGAGGGCTTTCTTTCCGTTTCTTTTTGAAATACTCTCTTTTGTTTCAAAGTAACATGTGCTAATTTTACATGATTGCACGTGAAGGTAACTCCTCCCAAACCCACTGTGTCCCCAGTCCCCTGCCTCAGGGATCTACCTCCGTTGACAGAAGGTGGGGCCCATCCAGACTTTCTTTCACACGTGTACAAACACCCACACAGGCACTTTTGGGACCTAGGGTCAGACTCTACTCATTGTTTTCCAACTTGTTTTTCTTGCGTAAAGCTATATCAAGTCAGTACGAATATATTTACCTGACTCCTTCCAACAGCTGTATGATATTCTAGCTGGGGCTGAAACATAGTGTATGCAACCCCCTGGTGATAGGTCTTCAGGCTGTTCTTAGTTTTTACTGCCACAAACAGTACTGCAAATTGGCATCACTGGTCAAAAACATCTTGGCACATTTGTGCACATACACTGTCGGATAAATTCATGGAGGTTTCTGGAGGAGTCTGACTTTGTAGACACCTGGCAGCTCCTCCAAAAGTCTTATGGTTTGCAAAGTTAGGGAAAGACTAAGCAGCCCACCCTGGTCCTCCCTATGCTGGGATGAGGAGGGAGGCAGCTAAGATCTGCACTTGGGATTTGCTCCTGAGAAGCAAAGACAAATGGGTCATGCCTCCATCACCTTGCAAAGGCCTCCGAGCCCCCGGGACTCTAGTCATCCAGGAGCTCAGGGGTGGGGGAAGCGCGGAGGCACAGGGGCAGCCTGGGAAGCCTCGGGACGGCACAGTGGGTGGACAGGGGAGGTCCCGAGATGTGAACAGCCTGCTGTGCTGGCTGGAATGAGGGCCCTGGGCTTTCCCAGGCTGTCAGGATGGATACACAGGACAAGGGCCTGGCGACAGGAGGCCTTTGGGAGGGGCTCTGGCCTGTGACTCTGAGAGCGGAAGAGTGGTCAAGCTGGAAGGGTTGGGAAGGAGGAGGTGACCAGAGATGGGGACTGAGGGGACAAGAGGCTGAAGGAATGAGAAAGGACAGTAAAGCCGAGCCCAGGAACGGGGACTAGCTGGAGAAGATAAGGTGAGGGATAGGACGGGCCGTCTAGAGTCGCAGTCCATGGACATCAGAGCATTAAGTCCACAAGAGCTCAGGCTGGTCCCTGCTGTGAACACCAGGGCTCCCAGCAGGCACTCAGCAGGTGGCATGGCACCAGTGACTGCATGATGGATGGATGCATTTTCATATTTGTGATTGCTTTCCAGCCACACCATAGTGCAAATCTGTCCAACCCATGGCCCACAGGCCCCATGCTGCCCAGACAGCTTTGAAGGTGGCCCACCACAAGTTTGTAAGCTTTCTTAGAATACCGGTATTATAAGATTTTTTGCGATTTTTTAGCTCATCAGGTCTCGTTAATGTTAGTGTATTTTATGTGCGGCCCTAGACAACTCTTCTTCTTCCAGTGTGGCCCAGGGAAGCCACAAGATTGGACACTCCCGCCATTTTGGATTAACCAGGGAGGGCCCGGCTGGGTTTTGAGACAGTAACTGCTCTCCTGAAGCGCCATGGGTCTAACAGGAAGAACCTGTAGTAGCGATGACTCCAGTGCTTCCCAGGGACCACAGGGCCTGCAGGGAGACGGGGGGGGGGGTGTGGCATCCCTGGAGCCTAGGGCAGGTGGAGGCCTCCTGGTGTCAGGTCATTTCCAACCCCTGCAGATGAGGGCTCGTTGTGGAGAGGTGGGTGGGGCCAGGACCTGGGGGAGTAACACGCCAGCCGCCAGCCGCTACAGGCGTCTCAACATGAGCTAGCTTCTCAGAGCCCTTCCTGCCTGCTGAGCCGGAGTGGAGGCAGGCGGTGAGGCTAAGGAGCATCAGCCTGGTACAGATGGGGTTACAGGGGAAAGGATGGGCCACCTCACAGGGGTGCTCCAGGCAGCCTGATGTCAGTGTAAAGCAGGGTACTAAGGGGTGCAACTGGCATCTCCAGGGAGGGAGAAGTGGGGCCAGGGTCCTAGAGTGTCTGTATGGTTTGTTTCTGTGTGTAGTGTTCATAAAGGAGCCCTAGAGCCCAGATCATGTTTTCTCCCAAAGACTTCTGGCCTTAAACCTGAGCCTGTTGTTACAATGTACGAAAGAGAAACCTGGCCTGGGCCCCCTACAGCTTCGGCTATAGGTTCCTAACATGGGCTATGTCCAGGTGAGGCCCACACGTGTCCCTAAACAAGGCATGCAGCCTCCTGATGCAGCAACCATTTGTCAGCACGCTGACCAACTCTGTGCTACAACCACACACATGAGGTCAAGATAAATCAGTCCCCCGTTGCCAGGGACAGTAGTGCCAGTGCCCAGTCCCAGGGGCTTCCCCTGCCCACATCGCCAGCCTGGCTGAGGAGCTGAAGTGGAGGGCACCATGTTTAACTCTAAACCACCTGTCTCTGGCTTATTAGCTGCTTCAGTATAAGACCCAGACTTTTTCTGGAACATGTGATTGCCCCACTCTCCCTCCAACCCCAACGCATTGAGTCAGGGTGCTCAGGAGAGAAAAGCAGCGTGCTGACCTGCAGGGTGTTGTCCTGCCCTCCTGACTCTCTGGGCCTTGGTGTTCCTGTCCTCCACAAGGGGACAGGCCTGCCCACGGCACAAGGTCCAGGATTGCCAGCCCCGCAGGGGTGCTGGACAGCCTGCCCACCGGGCCCCTCCTGCTGGCCTGGGGGAGGATGACACCCCTGCATTTGGTCGGCAGGCCAATTCTCCAGAAACCAACCCACCAAATGATGCATTTGTCAGGTTGTATAAAATAACTTTCTAAACCTCTGGTTTCACTGCTGTCCCTGGTGAGTGCTGGGATTTCTCTATTTTTGAGGATCTATGCTCCAGGCCATCTCTGCCCCTGAGGCTCTCAGACGGCACCCTCTCTGGGTCCAGAGCTGTGGCCACACTGACTCCATCCCAGAGGCCACACTGACTCCATCCCAGAGGCAAGATAAGGTGACAGCCGGGCAAAGGGAAAACCTAGAATTTTTCACGTCGGTTTTCTGCCAGCTTCACCCATCTGCGCTGACATGCCTTGGGCCTAATTGCATAGTGCTGGGCTCCTCAGCCAGGCAGTACCAATGTGGCCAGCCAGCATGGGAAAGCCCAGGGCACAATCAGACAGTAGCAAAGAGGTGGGTTTGGCTCCAGCTAAGCATGGGCTGTGGGAGATGAGACTGGAAGTAGGTGTTAGTGGGCCTTAAATGTCAGGTAAAGGAGGGGAGCCTGTGTGGGGAAGAAGGCCTGTCAGGGAGCTGCCTGAGGAGACATACCCAGGGAAGGGGCTGCTGCTTGGGCCAGTAATGAGGTCCTGACCAGAGCAGCTGCTGGGGAGAAGAGAAAGGGGTGCAGTCAGAAGGGTGCAGGGCAGTTTGACTGTAATTGTAAGATGGGAAGAGGTAGATGAGATTTTGGCTCACTCATCCCTAAAATGGACCATTCACTCAGCCTGCCTGCAGCCCCCGTGTGCGTCTCCCAAGGCGGGCGTGCCTGGCGTCTTCGAGTGCAGCGAGAAGCAATTTGCCTTGGGTCAAGATGTGGAGATTTCCAAACTGACAGATGGCAGGAGTCTTTGGGGAGGAAACAGAAGGCATTTTTCTTACGGAGACCTGTCCTTGGACAAAGCATACATTATAGGGTTCTCTCTGAAAGGTAATTTAAAGAACCTACCCAAGACAAAGGGAGAGATAAATATCCCACATAAGGAAAAGTGATTTCTCACCTCCGGATATTTTGGTCCCACGCATCCTGCCTAACACGGGGAAGATTTTGGCAAAGGCCAGTGTGATGTTGATTTCTATGTCACCACCATGATGATCATAACACCCACTCTTCTGAGTGCCTAGTCACCTGCCTGCACCAAGCCCCATGCCAACAGAGGAGCATGCTGGTGTAAGAGCTCCCGTGTAAGGTGTGGCCTGTCAAGCTCAGGTCGGCAATGAAGGGTCTCCTCTAACCCCTATGGCGTAGCCCCCTAGGCATGAGGTAGTACAGCCACATGCACAAGCAGGCCCTGCCTGAGAAGGGACCGTGGGAGGACATTCACTTTCAGCAGATAAAGGACAGCACTTATTTTAGGAATTAGTCTTATTATTATTGCTAGTTGTGGTTATTAATGTGTACCGCGGTTCTCACTGGTGCCACTATTGACATTTGGGGCCAGATAATTCTCTGCTGTGGGGATTATTCTGTGCATTGTAGACTGGTTAGCAAGCAGCATCCCTGGCCTCTGCACCAGTAGGAAAATGCTCTTTCTCCCAGTTGTGATAACAAAAAATATCTCCAGACATTACCAAATGTGCCTGGGGGTAGAATCACCTTGGGCTGAGGGCCACTAATGTACCCCAAATGGGCCTTCCTTGTCCCTCCCCACCAGGTCCTCTTCCCTGCGTCCCCATCCACAGCTGGACACAAAGCCCCCGCCCCATCAGAGGCTGGGCCTCCACTTATTCTCTGGGAGTCTCTGCTCTCACCCACTAGAGGCATTTCTTCTAAAATTGCCCCTTCTCTCTTTTGAATCATAAAGTTTGCCCTCTCCATCTGATCGTTCCTATTGGCCAGTAAACACAACACCTTAGAACACAATCCAGTCTTTCTTTGACCTTCCTTCCGCCAACCATTTCATTTCTCTGCTCCGCTTCCAGCAAAACTCTTTGAAAGAGCACCTCTTCTGCACCTCCTCTCTTCCTGTTCTGTTTCTGTCCATCCATAGCTGACTTCACTCCCCAACTCTCTCATGAAACATAGGTTCCAAAGGTCAAGGTCACAAAGGATCTTCATGTTGCCAAACCCCGTGATCAAATCTGAGTCCTGGCCTGAGTGGAGCTCTCTTTTTTTTAGTTTTCTCCTTTGTTTCTTTTTTGTTCTATTTATTTATTTATTTATTTATTTATTTATTTTTACATTTAATGCCCCCTCCCTAGCCCTCCCCCCTCACCTCCCCACCCCCACCCCCAGGCAACCACCAAACCACTGACTAACAAGCAAAAACTCATGGACACAGACAGTGAGTGGAGCTCTTGGCAGCACTGGATGCAGGTGACCCCACCCTCCCTCAAAGGCTCCTGTGACCCACCCATCACCCCACTCCCAGCCTCTCACCTCTCAACCTTGGTGGGCACCAGGGCTCAGTCCTCACACCTCTTCCCTTAGGCCACACTCCCTAGTGACCTCATTTGGTCTCATGGTTTCAAATGTCATATAGACATTTGATGAATTCTAAAGTCGTCTCCCTGGCCTGGGCTAGGAGAGCCAACTGCCTACCCTTTAGTCTACGTACCACAGTAAAACCCGACTTCACCCCAAATGTCTGCTCTTTCTCCTTCAGCCTTTCAGTAAACAGAACCAACACCCACTCAGTCTTTCAGGCCAACGTTCCAGTGTTTGTCCTTGATTCCTTCCTGTCCCTCAACCCGCCCCCATCCAGTCAATCAACAAATCCATTAGCCCCGCCTCCAACAGGTGTCCCAAATCAGTGTGCCTGAACACGTCTGCCACCACTGCTGTGGCCTCAGCCACTGACACCTGCATCATAGGTCACACGTCTTCCTCTGTTGTCCACTCTACCCATGTTCCACACAAGCACCAGAGTGCCACCCCAACACCCTCACCCCTTCCTGAGAGAGCCCCAGTTGGCCCACCCCCTTCCACGGCCACACGCCTGCCCCAGCCTGTCCTGGTGGTTCTTGCCAGTGGTTGCTTTAAGGGGTGACAGGTGACACAAACTTGGCAAATGGAACCTGAGGGGACATCAGTGTGGGGTCTGAACACATTCCTGACACCCCTTTTTCTTGGCCGCCGTTCAGACTACTTCCAAGCCCTGTCCTTTCTTCTTCTCTGCATGTCAGTCACCCCCTGTCTCCCACTTGAACTAGTACTGTCTCACCTGCTAAGTGGTCTCCCCACGTGCTCGCCTCTCCCCCCACAGCCAGGGTGATCCCTGCCGCGTGCAAATCAGATCACATCCCTTCGTGACTTAAAATCCTTCTGATTCCATTCCATTCCCTTAAATTAAAACCCTAAACTCTCACTGTGGCTCTGCCTGGCTACCTGGCCACTTCCCACTTCTCTGACGGCCTCTGTGCCATGGTCCCTGTGCTTTGACCACACTGGCCTTCTTCAGTTCCCAGACAATTCTCAGCCTGTCTGACCTCAAGGCCTTTGAACAAGCTGTTTTCTGACTAGAAGGTCCTTATCCCCATTCTTTCCCTGGGCAGTTTCTTCTTATCTTGTAGATCTCCAATTAAATATCACCCACTGAGTGAGGCTCCCACCACCACTCCCCACATGCATCTTAATGGGCCTCCCTGCTGTTCTCCCTCGTGGCATCTTGTTCTTTCCATCTGTAGTACTTGTTATACTGTGTAACTTGTTTACACATTCTCTCCCAGCCCACTGAGACCCGGCCCCCCTTGCACAGAGAGTTTGGACACCATCTGATAGTGAAAGCAGTCGAAATGGCTGTGGGTTCAGAGAGTGAGCTCCATGGACAGGGGTGTCCAGGAGATTGGAACGGAGGTTGGCTCTCCTGTCATCAAGATTCTCAGAGGGTTCCTGACATGACTTGCCTCCCAAAGATGCCTTCTACATCTTACTACAGTTTCTTCCAAGGAAGTACACTAACTGATACTTCTTTCTCTTCTGAGGTTGTGTATTAGCTAATTAATCCAGCTGCTATAGAGGCCCTCAAATCTCAGTAGCACAGAGCAGAGCAGAAGCTGATTTCTTACCCTCATCAGCTCTGATCAGGTCAGGCAGTTGTCAAGCAGTGACCAGAAGGCTGTGTTCTTTACCTTCACAAAATGCATGACCACACAGTCTCCACAGGGCGAGGACAGAGTATGGGTGATGACTGCCTTAGTCAAGGTTCTCCCTAGAACCAAAACCAAATAGAATGTGTGGATGGGTGGACGGAGGGGCAGGCGGGCGGGCGGACAGATGGACAGATGGATGGATGGATACAGAATTAGCTCACATGATTATGGAGGCTGAGAAATCCCAAGACCTGCAGTCAGCAAGCTGGAGCCCAGGAGAGTTGACAGTGTAAGTTCCTGTCTGAAGGCCAGCAGGCTCAAGACCCAGGAACAGGTGGTGTTTCAGGACAAGTCCAAAGGCAGGAAAAGACCCACGTTCCAGCTTGAAGGCAATCAGGAACAAGGAATTGTCTGCTTCAGCCTTTTTGTTCCATTCAGGTCTTCCATTGATTGGATGAGGCTCGTGGATATTAGAGAGGGCAGTCTGCTCTATCCAGGCTACCAATTCAGACGTTAATCTCATCCAGAAATAGTCTCACACTCACAATAGTGTTTGACCAAATACAAGAGGGGACCAAAAAAAAAAAAAAAAGAAATAGAATTTATTTATTTATTTATTTAAAAAATAGTATATTTATTCTTCTTACACGTTTAAACTTGTCACCCTCAAAGTACTCTTTGTTTGATGCAATACACGTAGTGAGACACCTTTTTCCTCTGCTCAAAACAGTTTTAAAACTCATCGATTTTGATGCCTTTTTGTGCTTCTGCCATTTTTTTGTGTCACCTCTTCCACACAAGCAAAAGTTTTCCCTTTGAGATGTTTTTTATCCATGGAAACAAACAAACAAAGTCTTTTAGGGTGAGATCGGGTAAATAGGGAAGGTGGGGCATGGGGGTCATGTTGTTTTTGGTCAAAAACTGCTGAACTCTCAGCATGGTGTGGGCAGCTGCATTGTCATGCCACATGTTGTTCGTGTAAATCACCCATCCTGAATGAGCAAATGCATTGAAAGAGTCTCCAAAACAAATTCACTGAAGCCAAACACAGCCTCTCACAACAACGCCAGCTGCTACACTGATGCAGGGGGGTTCCTAGAACCCTCGCCTGGTGGGGAAGCCGGTACCACAAGGGGCCCGCCCTCCAGAAGATCATTCTGGGGTTTTGGGCCCCCCCTCGTATCTGGGGACTCTATGGTCCAGTCAAGTTGACACATAAAATTACCCATCACAGTGACACAAGGGTTACGTGGCCAGGCATTCTCGTCATTTTGGTCCAACCCAGTCACATCCTGGTTCCGAGAGAGGCTGGGAGATACTCTTCACGAGTGCTCAGAAATTAGAAAATGGGGATGACAGGATAGCTCAGTGGTTGAGCGTTTGCCTTGTAGTTGCGAGGTATGGGTTCTATTCCCAGCCCCAGCCTGTGCAACCCCCTGCACTGAGCTGCGGCGCAACTGGTGACCACTGCCATGGCTCAGCAGCGAAGGTTCTCACCTCCCATGTGGGAGGCCACAGTTCAGTTTCTGCCCCACGATGCCCCCCACACCCACCTGTGTGGAATGAAACCATGTAACAACCGATGACATATACAACTATGGAGACTGCTCTGGGCCCTCCACCCTTCTCTCTCTCTCTATTAGGAAATGAGCCAGCTTCTGGGACCACACAGCATGGCACCCTCCTGCTGCTTAGGTAAAAGCTGTCTGCTTATCTCCACTGACAGTTTGCACAGGGGATTCCAGACCCAACCCATGACATCTGTATGAATTTTTGCAAATTCTGCATAGTATCTAATTGCACAAGATAATGCATTCTTTTCTCTGAAGTCACCAAAGAAATAAGCAGTTAGGACACTTTCCTTTTGCAAATGTCTTGAGCAGAGGTGTGTCCATCATTTTTGGGAGTGGACTCGGCAGGGTGTGGAGGATGCACAGACCCACCTGCCAGACCACAGCTGCCCCAGGCGCAGGGACCAGCCAGGGAGGGAGCGCTGGTGCCCACCATGGTGACCATGCACCCTGTGACCAGGAGGCCCAGGGCTTCCCGCATTGGCCCTGACCTTCTGCTCCTTCCAATTGATACCTCTGCTGCCCACCCCACCCATGGCACCCAGGGCACCCTGAGGCAGCAGTGTCACAGCCCCTGGGCACTGAGCTCAGCTCCAACTTCCCCCTCCTTGGCACAGTCACATTGCAGTTTAGTTTTCCCAAAGCCAGAAAGGGTTATTGGCCAGAGGAGGCAAAGCAGAGTCTGAGCAATCAGAGCACGCCACTCCTGCAGACAGCACACTGCCCCAGAGCAGGGCTCCTTGGGGCCGGACGTGGGTCTGCCTCTTTGTTCACCCCCACAGGGCCTAGCACTGGGAAAACAGGGAGGGTCCTTCCAAGAGAGGCCCATCCGACTCGCAGGAGCCCAAGGCTCCGCACCAGGGCCTGTGCACAGGCTTCAGGGACCTGACCCCCTTGTCCCCCATACCTGTTTGGCACATGCCCTCCCTGCTTAGCTCTGAGCTCCAGGTCAGCAGGCACTGGGCCTGTTCTGCTAGCCAGCATGTTCCCACTAGACGCTGGCACATAGGAGATGCTCAGGAAATAATTGTGGAACAAGCACTACCCTAATCGTTCACTTGCTTAAAACTACTTATTAAGTCCCTTCTGTGTGCTAGGAATGTATTAGGTGCTAAGAACACAAAAGAAATAAAACAAATGTGGTCTCTGCCTTCATGCCACTCACAAAGATGTGTTTACACCAGAGAGCTGAACTTGGTCACTGTGGTAATGGTTGAAGCAACACCAAGCATAAGTCATTTGAATAAGTAAATTACCCACAGATCTGCAGGTAACTCACTAATAAGTGTATTGCCATCCCTCAAATGGAACACACAAGAGGACATATGACAATGGCACCAAGACTGAATCAGATTATGCATAAAGAAGAGGAAATTTTGGATGGGTGCATGTCTGGCCGGTACAGAGCCACCCATGCAGGACAGACAAACAAACACATTCCAGTGTTTAAAATGTGGGCGTCAAGATGAAAGGCCCTGAGACAACCTGTTCCTGGCCTCCCACCTCGAAGTTCCAGCAGGTGTCTGAAATGAGAGGCGCAGCCACACAAGCCCCTTTTTGCAGGACACGCCAAGGCAGCTCCACCCTGCAAAGGCCAGGTGCAGTCATCGTGTCCAGGGGACGTAGAGATGATGCCTGTCCCCTCCTTGGTCAGGAGACATCGGGCACACACACTCTTCCTTTGTTTCTGTCCCACTTCACAATGTGGCCCTGGTCACAGGAACCAAACCAGATCAGTAGGGCTTGTGCCACAGGTGCCACACCTCCGGGTCACAGGAGAGGTTCCTTCCGGGGGAATTACATCAGTTTACGAGAACCGTGTGAGAAGAGGCCCAGGCTCTCTCACCAGAAGCAAACAGGCCCCTGAGCCCAGCTTTGTCCTGCACGGCTCAGTCGAAAGTATTGATGTGCCGGCAGGTTGATTGAGCTTTTGACGGGGTCTTTTCACTAAGACAATCATTTGAAAAATGGCAACTGCCCAGATCAAAATGTGTTCCATTGGTGCATTTCTAACATAAGAGAACTAATGGCAACTTGACGAGAATTTGAGAAATTTAATTTCTATTGCTGGGAAGCACCCGAATCCTGCTTGAGGAGGTGCTGATGGGTTCATGAGTGTCTCGTCGAGTTCAAATCATGTGAGATAGTGCCTCAGATGAAGGGAAAGCTGCAATAGGAACTCAAACCCCATTCTCCAGCGACTGAAAGCTTATGGCCTCCTGTGTTACCGTGTTTACAATGGGCGTGTTAATCCAAGGGACAGCGTGTGCGCAGGGAGGAGGGTGACACCTTGTGTCTGGAAAACCAAGGGTGTTACTACTCTGGTTTGAAGGGCCGACAGCGAGGCAGGTGTCTCCAGAAGACTGCTGTCGGCTGGTTTGGGTGCCCAGCCCACCTACTGTGTGCCAGTCACCATGTTAGGCACAAAATATCCCTGCCTGAGACCCCACGCCAGACACACAGTGCCTCAGGAAGGTCTGTCGTGTGCTAACCAACCCACACTGACTTTGACAATCATGGCAATGTGACCTGTGCCTCTTCATCCCAGGGGTAACAAGAGGAAGCCCCCTGATGTCAAAAGGCCTTGACTGATAGGGAGACACATGTCCTGAGGTGTGAAGAAACCCCAAACTCCTTGCCCTCCCCAAATTCCCTGCTCACCAGACAACCTTCCAGTGCCAGTTCTTATAGCAGGGGCCTTGTCCCTCTGGGGTCACCTCCACCTGACAGAGCCAGGCAAGCTCCCCGCTGAGCTGTGTGACCCCCTAAGCCAGCCTTCCCTCCTCAAGGACACCAGTGTCTTCCTACAGATGCATGCTCACCCCAGACCCGACAGGAGCCCCCAACCCAGTTCTGTCTCACTGCCCTCTGTCCCCCACACACACGGAGCCCAGGGCAGACCTTATTGCTTGGTCCCCCAGAAACCTGGGAACCTTCCCGTGGAGAAGCTGTGGGTGACAGATGGCCAGGCACCCTGGGAGCAGCAGAGCCACAGCCAGGAGCTGGAAGGACCCATCCCTGGCCCTTCTGCAGGCCCCTGCCCTTCCTAGAGGCTGCAGTGTGGCTCCCTCCCCTACCCCTCCCATGACTCTTGTCCCCACCCCCAGAGTCCAGGTCAGGGTGCCTCTGTGTCCCCTGCTCTCCAGTTGTGCCCGGGCGTGGGTGAGCTTCCGCCCACACAAAGGTTCAGTCACTCAGTGTTCACCAAGCACATGTCAGGGCCATCCCCACAAATCCCAAGCTGCCCGGCTCTCCTCCTGTCCCCGTTACAGTGTGATGCTTGAGAAGACAGTGGGGTCCCCTTACCTGGGCCTCAGCACCACCAACCCCTCCCCCCTCACTCTCCAGAGAAGGTGCAGGTGGGGACTGCGCTGAAATCAGGTTTCTGTTCTGATGATTCTCGTTGTCTTTGCAATCTGGCTCCACCTCCCTTGCCCTCACCATCCTGCATGGCATCAAGCCCTCTAGGAGAGTATGCAGGGACAGAGGGAAGGGAAGGGGCCCTTTCTGTGCCTCTGTGGTGGACAGAGGGTGTTGATCTGCCCAGCACACCCTTTCTGCTGAGACATATGACCCCACCCCCGACCGCCCAGCCACTGGCCCCAGGGGTGGCCACCTGCCTGGGCCTGGAGGGTCAGTCAGTGCTGACTGCAGAGCACCCCGAGCGCCTGGCCTCTGGTTTCTTCATGGGGAACACAGGAGGCCAGTCTGGCCAATCAGAGTTCTCTCCTGCTTTTTTCCAGGGCTCTGGGGGAAGATTTGGTCCCTTGCCCTAGGGTCCCATGTACAAGGACAGTGTGAGTGTGGACATCTGGCAGCCAAGAGGGATACCGTTGTTGAGTCCTGGTTTCCTGCAGCTTCCTACCCTCCCTCAGATTTCCCACTTGGGACTAGGACCACCCTTCTTTATCTTTCCTAAGCTCATGGAGTGTTTCTGAGAGTTTCTGTTACTTAAGCATGAAAAAGTCTTGACAAGTTCACCAGCACGATCTCTCTTTACCCAATACCTATCCAAGCGCCTCCTGATGTTAAAACTTCAGGGTACCGGAAACATCCCATGAGGTTGCCTCAGAGGTGGGGGTCAAGAGTGGGAGAGTCTCAGAATGGACTAGAAGGTGCCAACCACGCACATGCTTAGACCCAAAGCCACAAACGGGATGGGGAGCCAACAGGCACCGTGGTGGGTAATGTGGAAGGAGATCGTGGGGCAAGGTCAGGGCTGTCCTGCATGCTCTGAGCTGAATGTGTGGGCAGTGGAAACCTGCTGGTGGCTTTTGAGCAGGGCTGTGATGTTCCTTGTATTCCAGTGGTGACCAGGAGACTCACAGCCACCAGGTCACTAGAGGACTGATCACACAGGAGGCTGTTGAGGGCCTGTGGTGGAGAGGAAGGGGAGAACTCAGGGGGTGTCCTGAAGAAGCCCCTGTGGTGCCCCCACGTGCAGCATCATGTATACAGGGACAGGTGGGCAAGGAGCAGTGGCAGATGACACCAAGGAGCAAAGGGAAGGTGCAGCTGGCAGGACCAAGGAGGGTCTGCAGGGATGTCCACTGGGAACCACGAGCTCAGTCCCAGAGCCTAAAATTGGGTGGGGACCCCAGAGCCCTCCTAGCCCAGTTCCTCGTTTTATAGCTATCTAAACAGAGGCCCGGGGACAGGAAGGGACCTGCCCAAGGCCAGGGAAGCAAGGGGAAGGCATGTTGCATAGTAAATAACTGGGAGTGAGGAGAGGTTTGGTTGCCACAAATCTTTTCAGAATTTTAAAAGGACCTGGGGAATATTGACATGAATTAAATCTAATAAAACACTCATTTAATTAAACTTTAAGCAACCAAAATATTTGCTGTTTGGTTAATATTTGTGTGGCTGACAGGAGTGGAATTATGATGGTTCCATTAGTATTCACGCGTTCCAAGTTTGCACGAGTCAATCCTGCACCAAGTGCACGTCCTCAGATGCACCAATGGTGGGGGTGCGCTCAGGAAGGACGCGGGCACTGTCTGTCCAGCAGGGGACGGCGAGATGCTCAGACGGCCCACTCGGGGTATTTGTATGCTTGTTTGTTTTTAGCCTCGTGCTAGAGATTCCTTCAGACGTTTTCCTAAAACTTTTTGAAATACATGACTTTGGGACCACGTGTAGGACGGGGTGCCTACATGTCACATAGGCCTTCCATTCTAAACATGCTCCTAGCCTGGTAATTAGGGCCCCTGAGACCCCAGCCAGCCAGACTGCCTCCCCTCCCTGTCCCCACCTGCACACTCCACCTCTGTATCTATGCAGACCCCCTTCCATCTTGTAAGGCAGGGGCTCAGGGTACCACAGAAGCCCTGGTGTTCTTATGAAAGCCCTGAAGTTCTTATGAAAGCCCTGAATCTGTGCTGCAGGTGGGGAATGTGGGGGAAACCACCCTATTGGATATTTTTGCCTCCTCTGTCATAGATTAATTGACCATATATGAGTAACAGACCTGACTTCACACAAGCCCCACCCACCAGCCACTGGGAGAACAATGTACCCAAATGTTCAGTCCACCATAAAGCTCAGTCCAAGCTGATCATTTTAACAGTCCACGTAAGTGATGCTCTAAGAAAAATGCTGCCTGTCTCCAGTTCTCACCCTGCACCCCCAGCTGCTCCCCAGCTGGTTTCTGAGTGTACAGGAAGGACCCTGCCATGCTCCACCAAGCTCCCTGCCCCCACCCTCCCCAGTTGCCCTGGCTGAGGTCAGCCCTAGCTGTGCTCTTAGTCTGGGCACTCTCAGCTTGGCGGAGTCCAGAATCTAAGGTTCCGCAGTTTGGCTTCCTGCACCCCCCCACTGGCACTGTGCACCCCCCACTGCACTGTGTATCCCCCACTGGCACTATTCACCCCCCGCTGGCACTGTGTACCCCAAAACTGCACTGTGCATCCCCCACTAGCACTGTACACCCCCCACTGGCACTATGCACCCCCCACTGGCACTGTGTACCCCCCACTGTGCTGTGCACCCCCCACTGCACTGTATAGTCCCCATTGGCACTATGCACCCTCCCACTGGCATTGTACAGCCCCCACTGCACTGTATACCCCCCAGTGGCACTGTGCACTCCCTACTGGCACTGTGTACCCCCCACTGGCATTGTGCATCTCCTGCTAACACTGTGTATCCCCCACTAGCACTCTGCATCCCACACTGGCTTTGTGCATCCCCCACTGGCACTATGCATCCCACACTGGCACTGTGTACCCCACACTGGCACTGTGCACCCCCCACTGGCACTGTGTACCCCACACTGGTACTGTGTACCCCACACTGGCACCGTGAACCCCCCACTGGCACTGTGCACCCCTTGAGGTCTGGAGGCCATTGCCTTTGGGCCCAGGGCTGGCTGTTCAGTGCAGTCCTCAGGTACAAAGGTATAGAGCACCTCACAGCCCAACCAATTCATGGCCACCCCACCCCACTCAGCAAGGGGGCTCTGACAGATCATCAGAGGCCCTGGCTCTCTGCCACACCATATGCGGTCATCCCTGGTGGGGAGGGAGGCAGGCTGGGAGAGGTTCAGTCTCCTCTTAGAACCCCTTCATTGGTTTCCCTCACCTACACACCATTAACAGACACACTCTTTGCCCTTCCCACTGTCTCCCTTCTGGTTCCCACAATGCCCTGGGACTAGGAGAGTGTATTCCGTACCTCTTCCTTGTGGCTTATCTGATGAGGAAGAAGTACCTCATCTACACTTGGGGAGAACTCTGTGTTCTGAATCCCAAGGGCCTGCACAGCACAGTGGGAGCTAAACAATTTTAACAAATTCTTCTCTCTGCCCCTCTGACTCTCCAAGGCCGGGAGCTTGCTGCAGAGGGCTAGCGCCTTCTCAGCCTTGTCTGCCCTGAGCAATAAGCCTCACAACTCGGAGGGGGGAGGGCAGCAAATGAAAGTGATTGAAGAGGGAACTTGAAATGCATCACTTCGTTTGTAAAATACTAGGCTGGTTGCGTCTGCATCAATCACAAGGTGCTTATCTTTCCTCGTGCGGCTCCTTCACCAGGAGCCACATTTGTCCTGTGTATGATTGTCCCCTCTCCACTAGCCTGTTGGCTCCTTTTCTTTTTTATTTCCATTTTCTATTTTTCATTCATCCATCTGACAGGCACTGATGAAGTACCCAGTGTATACTGTGTTCGACATCACAGGCCCAGGGCCGGGCCACTGAATGATTGTGGAGAGGGAAGGGATTCACTCCTAAGCAGCCCATGTGACTGCACCTGCTTTCATTTCACCTGCCTTGCACCACATTGCACCTGCGGCTGTTCTGCTCCCCTTGCTCCTTCCCTCTACTACTCACTCTGGCAGGAGGGCAGGAGCACAGATGTGCTCCTGATGAGTCACAGAGCTCAGTTCCCAATTCTCCATCTTGCTCCACACCGGTCAGGGCCCCACAGGCCCCAAAAGAGTGGTCAGAGAGAACAGGGCTCCCAGAATAAACACAGGCCCCCAGAGCTCATGCCACCTCTGGCTGCTGCCCAAGTCCCCTGAGTTATAGATTTGGGGGAGGCAGTCTAGTCAGTGGCCTCATGACTTCTCCTCCAACCCTGATCCCACTTTAGCGTTTGAATATCTGAGTCTGATTAATTTTTTCACAACTCCTGACAATTCAGAAAGCCTGTGGTTGCAGGAAAATGTTTTAGACCCTTTCCATTTGCCTGAAGAATAGTCAATCTTAATGCCAGTTATCAAGTGTGAAATGGCAAGGATTACTAATTTATGCAGCCTGAAGTACACTTGGAAAAATTAAAGGCTACCGTGCATGGTCACTGAGCAGAAATCCAAATCCAAGTTCAGAGAACCCTCAGACAGAAACAAACCTTCAAAGGTCAGCCAGTCCATTCCCCCGACTTCAGACAGCGCAACCTTTAAATTGATCCCAGATGGAGGAGAGACCTGTCGGCCCAGCCAGCAGACCTTGACTGCACGTAGCCAGGCCCAGACTTGGTGAGACCCGGGAGAACAGGGCAGGTCCCTGGTCTCGGAGTGGTGGCCCACAGGGCCCTGGGCCCCCACATTCTTGGATAGCCTCACAGGTCCAGAGCCCAGATGGTTCCCCTACACTAGCTGTGGTTCCTGATCTGCTTTGAGTGTTTGACATAAGTCATGGCTCCTGTCCCAAGAGATGTGTCCATCCGTATGTGTTGTCAGCATGTGGTAGAGTTTTCCATTGCCTTGAAGTAGTCTGAACAGGCGTACCATTTTAAACAGGACAGAAAACAATGGTACTGTCCTGTCCAAAACAGGACGTCTGGTCAACCTAGTTGAAGCCACCTGGGCCATTGCCCTACAGGCAATGCCCCGTGGCCATTTCCTTTCCAGTGGAGACCCCACGCCCTGGGCCTGTCCCTGACAGCCTTCTCCTTTTCCCTGCAGAGGTGGTTCAGCTCAGCCTCACCCCCGAGGAGCGGGTCAGTGTGGCCACAGTGACCGTGGGACTGAGCACAGTGCTGACGTGCGCTGTCCGAGGAGACTTGCGGCCACCCATCGTCTGGAAACGCAACGGGCTCACCCTGAACTTCCTGGACTTGGAAGGCATCAACGTAAGTCACCTGGTTCTGATGCTGCCGCCAGCATCCTCCTGGGACAGTCAGCTGAGCAAGGCTGGGGCCAAGCCCGCAGCTCTTCTCTCAACATCCTACGTCTGACACCAGGAGGCATCAGCAAACCCCTGTCCCACGCATGCAGAGGTGGGATGGCTGGTGGCTGTAAGCCAGCCAGCCGGGCCCAGAAGGTGAACGGGGAAGGCAGGGACAGGGCAGGAGGGCCCTGTACGGCCACAGCAGCGAAGGCCAGGACTTGGGCGTGAGGATGGAATGAGAGGAGAGCAAGTCCACTGCTGGGTGGAGGGACCACAGGCCCACAGAGAGCACAGATGAGCAGGAGGCTCCCTGCCAGGGAGGGCATCGGGGTGGGGTCCCTCCAGGGAGATTTGAGCCATAAAGCTGGGCAGGATGTAGGCAGCTGGACCAGCCGGGAGAGGGTTCCCTGTGGAGGCAGAGGTGAGTCACTGGGCTGGGATGGCTGGAGGGCAGGGCCCAGGTGAGGAGGGAAAAGGAAGTGCGGTCAGGCCAGAGGGACCTGCCCGGGGGCCTTGTCTGTGGAGTGAGGGAACAGGGATGTGATGAGTTGAGTGGGAGAAGAGAGAGAGCCCCTGCTGGGGTCTCAGCACCACCCAGACTGCCTTTATGACTTTGAGCGATTTCTTAAACAGCTGATCCTCAATGAATTAATAATCGATTCGAAATGCAACATGAGTGGTACCTCCCTTCTATTGGACTTGAGGGATACAGGGATTAATTCAAGTATATTTATTGGCCCTGATTTGGCACAAGGAAGGAGGTTGCTTCCCAGAACTTCGTGTGACAAGACAGAGTGATGTCACTCACATAGGGTGCTACCAGGACAGCAGCTATGGTAACAGGGACATAAGTTTCAGGAAGAAGAGGGGACAGCCTGGTCTCCTTGACTCAGTACCGGCCAGCTGGCCCAGAACCAAGCGCTGGACTCAGAGAAGGAAGAAGGACCGGAGGGGGTGCGTGGTCAGTTCCCACTAGCAGCTTAAGGTGGCGGGGGACTTGCTGGGGTAGAGGGAGCTGGCCTGGCTGGGTGCCCACAGGAGCTGGACTAGCACAAAGGACCAGGGCGCACCCAAAAGAGACCAATCTGAGCTGCCAAGCTAGAACCCCATTGCAGCCATCAGCCCTCCCCCTCAATGCACTGAGCCACTGCCAGAGGCAGCGGGCCCTATCCCTAGAGACACGCAAGCACAAGCCAGACCTCAGTTAGCCATGCTGCTAGCTGCAAGCAGGCAGCTAACCCCCATGACCTTGAAGGGCCCTTCCAACTGTGACTGCTTTGTGGGGAGAGGCCCAGCAGGAAATTCTGCAGGAACCCCCAAAGTTGGGACTGTGCTCCACTCTAGGCACCTTTGGCTACATCCTGAAGCTCATGGGGCAAGCAGGCAGGAAGAGGGGCCCCTCTGAGTTCCACCCTGGGCAGAGCCGGCAGGAGCACCCGCTCCCCACCCTTGTCACACTGGGCAGGATTACTTCCTTGTGATTTCCCCCCGTGGTGAGCATAACATGTATCCTTCCCATCTCTGAATGTCAGCACCAGCACAAGGCGGTGGGTGATGGATGGACAGATGCTTGCTGGGCAGAGTCTCTGGATCTGAGATGCCCAGGGCGTGTCTGGGATCCCAGCAAGGGAAGACGTGTTCTGTGTGTAAAGACTAGGCTGCATGTACATGTGCCGGGGTGCGCGTTTATGTGAGCAAAACCTCTCAGTGTGGGATGCCCGCTTTTCACTGTGTTTGGCCAATGGAGAGTGATCCAGAACTAGGACAGGTCCGCCCATGTCTGTCTGAACATTTGTGTGCATTGCTGACACTGGAAATAAAGGCAGAGGCAGAACCCCTCTTAATGCACTTGCCATCAGTTAATTAAATTACTTTGAGTGTTTTCCCCTCCCTCGAACATGCCTCCAGCACCAACTCAATTGCATTTTTACTTTTCACAGTGAGGTTAGCGATTTGGGTAATTGTGGGTGCAACTGGAGATTAATGGCCTCTCGTTACCACCCAGGAAGCACTTGCTGCCCATGGTCAAGTCCGCAGCCCACAAACAGGCAGGGCCTGGTGCTTCTCAGACATCCCCACATGAGGGAGCAGGGCAGCGCCAGCCCCATAGGGGTCCTCTCCTGAGGCATGCAACCACACACAAAATACACACACGCAGACAACACACACACCCCTATACACATACACGCAGTGCCTGCACATACATGTGGCTCCCCCAGCCTCAAGGAGAAGGGGAAGGTAGCATGGGCCCTGGGGTCAAGGGTACCTGCATTTAAGTCTCAGCTCTACCACTTACTAGTTGAGTGACCTTGGAAAGGGCACTTGACTTCTCTGTGAAATAAGGATATATAATAGTTTCTGCCTCGTAGGGTTAGAGTGAAGATTAAATGAGAAGTTACATGTGACATCCTTAGCATAGAGCGCCCCATGCTAGCTATCATCACTCTCATTACTATGTATTATCATTGCTATTATTACCACACTGCTGCCAAACAAAACCTTGCATCCTGAGTCCCCAACAAGCAGCCCGCAGCAACCATGGGGCTCCCGTCAGGCTGCTGGGATCCTGGGGTGCCCTTATTGCTCGTAACTGGGACAGGGCTATCCCACGTCAGCTTTGATTCATGCAGAGAGACAGGCAATAACCAGCCACCTCCATCCAGCAGGTCCAGAGCCACCCGGGGTGAGTGGGATGGCTTCTCTGAGCCTGTGGGGAAGTGGAGACGAGGCGGTGCTCCTTGTGGGGGACATTCTTGGGCTGACGTGTGTGATGCACCTAGCCCAGTGCCCGGCACACGGCAGGTGTTCATAAGAGGCAGCCCTCCTCTGGGGACAATGAGGACAGCAGCCCAGGGAAGAAATCAGCAGGAAAGGGGATTGAATCCAGCCAGGTCGTCAGGATTCAATGGGGCATTTGTGAAGCAAGATTGGTCAGGGGAGAACAGCCCAAGAGGGCAACCCTGACAGGGCAAAGATCAGGGACTAATGGGCTTCGCCCACCTGCCACAGTCAGAGCCTAAATGTAATCCCCAGCATTGTAATTAATGATTGGCATGGCCGCACTGCACAGACCGGGAAGCTGAGCGGTCTAGAAAACCCCAGGCAGGGAGGCGAGCATGCCCGGGCTGGTGCGGCCTCCTTTCTTTGTCATTCGCATAAGACATCTTGATTGGCAACAAAATATTAATCACTTTTTCACCACTGTCTTAATGAGATGCTTTCATGGGCAACAAAATATTAATTTGTCTTGTCTTATCTGTGAAAAATTCTGTTAATGAATTCAGTCACGAAGCTATTACAGAATGCCATCCTAATGACACATGTAATTAAACTTTTCTGACTTGCAAACATCAAGGCTGCCTCGAACATCAGAACAGTATTTGATCAGAAAGTAAATGTGTCCGCTAGCCCGGAACCAAGTGAGAGGAGCCCCTCACGTTCCCGGCGAGCAGCGTTGCTGTGGGAGGCATTTGTGAGCTGCCCGTGTGTGCATGCATGGCCACCCACATGGCACACGTGGGGAGTCACCCCCTGGACGAGTGCCAGGGACTCGCAAGTCCTGTGCCAGAGCAACAACACTCCCCCGGCCTCAAGGGGCTGAGGCCTCCACAAACATAGAATTACTGCACAGCCTGGCAGATTCCATACGTATTAGAAGGAGGGGCCCGTTCTGGGGGTCAGAGGCAGGAGAGGCTCTGATTGGGGACAGGGGACAGGGGACAGGGATAAGCAGGAGAGACAGGAGTCTGGAGTGGTAAGTTGAGACTAGAACACAGAAGACCTTAATTGGTAACATAAAGCATCTTGGCGGTTCCCTGTAGGCAGGGGAACCCTAGATTTTTAACTAGGCTGACCAGATGTACCATTTGAAATGGGACAGTACCGTTGTTTTCTGTCCTGGTCAGCCTATTTTTACAGGGGAGTGACTTGGTCAGATATGTGTGTGCTGTGGGAGTCCTGAGCCCCTTCCAGCCTAAGACTAAACACATAACCAAGGAAGACCCCCAATAAGTGGGAGCCAGAAATGAGGGGAGCCCTGCTGGTGCTCTGAGGTGTGGGGGGCGGGTGTCCTTAATAACTGCCCCAATGGCACACAGAGTGAGCATTGCCTCAGGATGCCCAGAGCTCTGCCCCAGGTCCCCTTCTCATGCCAGGACTCAGGTCACAGCACCTTCACCTCCTCTGCCAGAGCCTGGGGTGCCTCCTGGGGATGTCTGAGTCACCTCCTTTTTGTGTGGGGCCTCAGCCTCCCCCCAGCCCAGCTGCACGAGGGATTCCTGCCTCACCACACCTGGGAGATGCCAGCCCTACCCCTAGCAGAAAGCCGCATTGGAAATCAAGAGTGCCAAGCCCCAGAGACAGGGGCTCCCTGCAAAAGGAGCAGCCCGGAGATTCACTGCCGGCCTCTGGCCTTGAGGCTCTGAACTATGACGCCTCCTTGCGTTTGATCAGAAATCAATGCTTTCTAGTCCCACCCCTTCCCCAGAGCGAACACAGGGTGGCCTGCAGTGTGTTTCCTCCCTGGCCACTGTTCCCTCTTTCTGGGCAGCTTCTGGCCTGCCCCCCACCTTAGACCCCAGACCCTCACCCCACACTGGGGTCAGAAGCTAGGAGGGGACGTGGTCACGACAGCTCGGGAGCTCCACCTGTCAGGCCTGGGGCCAGGGCTCAAGTGGAGCCTGCTGTCTTCTGTGCCTGGTGTCTGACCAGGATGAGCCCTCACCGCGCAGTTCCTCCCACTGTGGGCCCGTGGTCAGCTGCCCTGGCCTGTGGCCCTGTTCTGCTCAGAGAACACGAGGCCACATGGGCATGGGCACCCCATTTCAGGGGCCACAGCCAGAGCCCATGGGGGACAGGTGTCCTCAGGAAGAATTCTGCCTTAGGAGGCAGCAAGGTGCCTGTCACTACAGGCACCCAAGCAGAAGGGGGACCGATTGGGTTAGCCTTGGAGGACTCTCCAGCTCTGAGGTCATACAGCCTGTGACAAGGAGAGAACTTGGGAGGCAGGGACCTATCAGACATGGGAGTCCTGTGCAGAAGCCAAGAATGCCCTGATCCACCTGGGCACCTCACTTTTTCTCCTGGACCACAGAGCCCCAACCTTCCCCGTGAGCTGCCCTGTAGCCCCTGTCTCCTGAGGGCTCAGAGCCAGGTTTTGGGGACTGGGGAGAAGGCCCACCAGAGGCAGATCCATAATAGGTTCCTCCCCTCCCCTGGCCTCCATCCTAGGTGTTCTGGGGTTGGTGGGAGTGGGGAGCTGCCTCACTTTCTGCAGAAATTGGACATGCAAACCCATTAGAGGCCTCAGCTCTTCATCCTGACCACACAGCAGCCACTCAAGGTGACATGAAGTGACTGTCCCCAAACCAGCTGCACATCCTGCCTCGACAATGTCATCTGCCCTCCCCTCATAACCATCTTTCCTCACTGTCCCTTATGATTCTCAGGGACAGGAAACCTGCTCATGAGGGGAGCAGGGAGAGGACACCCCCAAAGTCACAGAAAAGAACTGGCCTGCTGAATCCTTGTGATTAATATCAATAGTATTAATGCTGCTCTTTCTACCATTAGCATACGCAACTCCCACATCCACAGGGCCAGGTCTCATGCTGGTCCGGTCACAAGCAACATCTCATTTCACCCTCACCACAGCTCCGTGAGGCAAGTGAGGTTATGTAACTCAGGGTCCAAGAACTTGCCAGAGCCTACATCCAACCTGCGCACCCTGCCGGAGCTCTCTGGGTCCTTGCTCTTGGGGCATGACCCCCAACACCCAGCATCACCAAGGCCTTGCCCTGGGCCCAGCTCGACCAGCCTCCACCTCCAGAGGTGACCGCTGCCATGCCTGGACCCACGTGGGAAGTGTCCACTGTGGATTCAGGCTCATGTGTCTGGTGCTCTGGTTCTCATCAGCTGGTGGGCTCTGCCCCAGCAGGGAGGGGAGCGGAAGGCACGTGGACTGTTTGGCTGGGATGCTCTCAGGAAGAGGAAACATTTTTCTATTATATGTTTCTTTAAAAAAAAAAAAAAAAGGCCAACAACAAACCCAGCATATTTCAAATGACTTGAAAGAGCCACTCTTTTTTGTTGCTTTTTTTGTTGTTCTTTCACCAGATCTCGCTATTTGGGGCTTTCAAATGTCAGCAGGCGGAGTACAGTGATAAAAGCAGAAAAACAAAACCCATTAGAAAAAAGTACTGGTGGCAGTGTTTGAAGGATGTGTTAAAAGGTTCGCTTCTTTCCCATGCCTAAACAGTGTAAAACCAGGAACAAATAACTCTAATGAAGCATATGCTTTCAGCCAGCTCCTCTTTGGAAGTGAGTTATTAAAAAAAACCAAAAGAGAATGCTTTAGGAGCTCATGACTCATTTAATTTTTATTGTCTTTTTATGAACCAGTCATGAATCCACTGTAAAGAGATGAGAGGTGTTTGATTGGCATGGAGAGCTAGCTGTAGCTGGTTGTAGGTCCCACATTAGGATAATCTCATTAAACATTTGGGAACATTTTGTTTTAAAATCACAGAATACACTGTCCTTGAAGCACTCAGAGGCTTTGGCCAGGCCTCTCCAGCCAGTGTCTAAAACACTGGTTGCAGATGAGCATCTGGTTCTTCAGAACTTTGGATGGATTCAAACCACTAGGCATGCTGGCCAGAGGTCTCCATGAGCCAGGGGCAGTCCCATGGTGCATCAGCCTGGGCAATTCGTGGGGGGACTGTGCCCCTCCTGTACCTCTATTGGCCTTTGCTTTCTCAGCGGCCACCTCATGGTCACCTTTCTTCCCTCTATCACTGGCTTCAAGTCTGCCCTTGTGCACAGTGACCACCTCTGGCCCCATCTCAAAGGCCCCTTTGGAAGGTTGTGAACCTGCTTCCAAACCCTGAATGCAGAACCCCGAGTCATACCGAGCACCCGCCACTCCTCGGCTGCCCTCACCAGCCCCGCACAGGGGAGCCTGTTTTCAGGTTCTATCTACTGCAAACAGTAGGTAGTACTGTCCTCATACATGCCTCTTGGCCCCATTATAAGGACGTCTGTAAGATAGGGCTTTGGAGGTGCAATGACTTCACCCCAGCATGAACATGTTTTTGGTTTTGATGGGCATCGACAAATCTCCCTCCAAATCACTTGCACCAGGTTATTCTCCCTCCAATGCTATATAAGGTTTAAAGACCATGTCAAGAGAAATTTTCTACTTGCAAGCCTTCTTAGTCCCTGAAATGAGCTGTGAAAGGAAATTTAATTAAGTCCTCCCTGGAGTTTTTCCGAGGACAGCAGGAAAGGCAGTCAGCTGTCTAGCTGGGAGTGTGGTCCAGGTGAGAGGGGCTGGTACCCTTGGAAAAGCCCCCTCAGCCCGGGGGCCATGATCCAGGCACCGTAGGGGAGGGTACAGAGTCCCCAAATGCAGGCAGCAGGCTGCAGGCTGCAGGCCGTCTGCGACCTCAGTGGACTGCTGAGCTGAGGGCAGTCTGGTGCATTGAGACCCTTCCCACCCAGCTGGCCATGCTGGGCTGATCAGCTGAAGAGCCAAAGCCCTGTTCTGGGGTTCAGGCCTGCAACCAGAGGACCCACAAGCTGCCACTCACCCACAGGAATCTCCAGAGAGCTGGCCATTGCAGAGGTGACTACCCTCTGGCCTCTGAGGATGGACAAGCTGAGGGCTCTGAACAGTGTCTGATGTGAGCCTTCTGTGCACCTGTGTGTCCTCAGGACTCAAGTTTGCCCCCAGGTCAGATGTGCAGCATCCATACATCTGGGTCAGAATCCCCCTGTTGGAGTTTCAGCACCAATTACAAAGTTAGAGACAGCAGTCCACACAAGACTGCCCTCATTGTGACATCAATGACAAGCTTGGGGACATCCCAAAACTACCTTCAGATTCAATCATAAGCTGGAAAGACTCGCAGAACCCTTTGAGGACTATTATACTCACGGTTACAGTTTATTGCAGAGAAAGGGTACAGATTAAAAGCTGCCGAGGGAAGACACCTATGGGGCAGAATCCAGGAGGGTCCAAATGTGAACTTCAGTTGTCGCCTCCTGCGGAGTCATGGACATGTTGCTCACCCAACATGGGCATGAGACAGTATGCACAGAATACCACCAACCAGGGGAACTCACCCACGTCTGGTCTCCAGCACTGGGGAGGCAGAACTGATGGTCCAGAGCCCCCACCACATTGTTAGACTATCTGATGGCCAGAGCCCCCAGGCCAACAAAGGCACTTCTATGGGGCAGGACATTCCAAGGCCTAGACCAG
>PVKE010001542.1:0-68533 GCA_004027555.1 Craseonycteris thonglongyai | reverse complement strand
TCCCCAGTTCAGCATATGGGTCCGCACGGGCCGGGGCCGGAACTCGATCCTCAGTCCCCGGGGCTGCGAAGTGAGCGCTTAACCCACTGAGCCATCCCGGCTTCCCCTCTGGCTTTTTAAGAGGATTGGTTCTGCAGGTTCTTGCAGAGTAGCAAGTCTGCCCTCTGAGGGGCTAGAAAGAAGGGACCAGCATGGGATCTCCAGTGAGGGTCAAGGTGGTCAGCTGTAGAGAACTAGTGGGCTGGACCAAGCATGTGTGTGCATGCCCACGTCTACTGCATGTGTCCACGGAGATATTTGTGTGTGCCCACGGGTGATGCATCTGGTCCTTGCTTGTGTGCATGCAAATATCTCGAGGACCTGCCTGTCTATTGTGTTCAAATGTTTGTGCAATTGGGAGGCTCGGGTAAGTGAGATTTTAGGAGCGAGACCTGAACCAGCATGAAGGCAAAGACCACCTCCTTTACTTTATCCTCCCCAAGGATGCCAGGGGTGCTCCCGAGACAGGCAGAGTTGGTAAAGGCCTGAATAAATGTTTCTACACCGAGTCTTACCTTGTAGCATTGATGGTATCATTAACCCAAACTCTGAAATCACTCTGGAGTCCTTCTGTTTAATGTGTAGTCACTCCACACTCAGCAGTGACGGCTCATTTTCACATTACTTAGACCTACCCCCCTGTATCATTATGACAACATCCTTCATCTCGCCTCTGCTTGTAGTTTAATACTGAAGTCTCATTTAATTACTTTATTAACGGTAGATACTGAGAAAATAGCTCTTTAAAAGACAAAAACCATGCCTTTAAGTTAAATTGTCTCTTTCCCAAAGATGGATGTGCATTAATACAAAGAATGGTCTAATCTGGCATCTGTTTATTTGAGGAAGGAACCTTGATTTTGCTAATACATTTCTATGCATCAGAGGGGAGAAAAAGCCATCCATAAAAAGACAATCACAGAGATGCAATCAAGCATTGATGGCAGTGTTCAGACACATCTCAAAGAACATTTGGGAGAGTACGGATTGCAGGTTTAGTTTTATGTAGCTTCTTATAAATCAATTTTTAAAGTAATTTCCTCACATCCAAAGAGGTAAATTTGATTTCTGTAGCCAGTGTTCATGTTCTGGAAAACAATACGCACTTTGTTCTATAATTACATCATGCCTATTGTTTTAGTTCAGAGACATTATTTTATTTATTATAGTCAGGTTCTCACCAGAGCCAAAATCATGGGCCGATAATGAGCGAGGGGCCCAAAGTAGAGCCAGAATGCATCTCGCAGCGTGTCCCCACGTGTCCTTGAAGACCTGGCGCATTCCCCTCAGCCCAAGAGTTATACCTCTGTTCCCAGTGAGGAAAAGCAGACAGAGAGGTTATATGACTTCGTCAGGGGCTCACCAAATGTCACCTGTCCAGTCTGGGGTGGGCTTTCTGCCTGGGCTCTCACACCCCCACCTGCTCTGAGTTCAGCCTTCTCCTCAGTTCCAGCATGCCCTAGCCTGAGGAATGCAGCAGGGAGGAGACAGGGAGGGGAGGCAGGGAAGACCAGTTCTCTGCCTTCCCCCTAGACACCTCATTTTGACCCCAGGTGATCAGCAACATCTGGGTGGACGGGCAGGCAGGAGGTGGGCACGTCAGTGGTCAAACCAAAGAGCCCGAACACAGTCCCTGCAGAAAGCCTAGCTCAGTGCCTTGTGCAGTCCATTCACTGAGTATCTGTGGAAGGCCCACTATGTGCTAGGTGCTGGGGACACAGCAGGGAGCGCATGCACAGAGCCCTGGCCCACCCCTGGGCACTCACATCCTGTGGGGGAGGCAGACTCCAGCCAGGCAAATAGCAACAAACAGCACTGTAGATGGTAGCAGGGCCAGGAAGAGAAATAAAGCAGGAAGGGAGGTGGGGGGTGGGGGTCGGGGTTACAGATAAGGCGCCAGATAACATCTGAACAGACTTGAAAAAGGGGAGCAAGCCAGACTGATAGGCTCTGTGGGGGAGGGGGCAGCAAGGGGAAAGTTCCTGAGGGTGTAGGACATGCCTGGCATGTTGAATTAATAGCCAGTGACCACAGTGCTGGTGTGGAACAAGCAGGGCAAAGTGGAAAAAGGGGGAGGGGGCAGATCACCCCCGTGACCATCGAGGGCTGTGGGTGGAGAGGGGTGTGGTCTGGCTGCTGTGTGGAGGGCAGACTGCATGTGGGGGGGCCCTGCCATCGCCCAGTGGGGAAATGATACCGTGGTCCCCGGGGGTCACAGTGGACGTGGTAAGAGAAGGTCAGACTCTGAATGTGCTGTGAAAGGGAAGGGTCACTGGTCTTTTGTTCAAGGGGGTTTCTGAGGATTAAACAAGGCGATGTAGGAGGGCTGTCCATAAATGCCTCTATTTTTCATAGCACATGGCTGGATATTTTTCAGATAGTCCTCGTATATTAAGTTTCCGGGGACACAGCTAGCTCTTGAAGACACAGGCATCACTCTGCAATTGTTCTGAGCACCTTGGCCTTGGGGCACTTCTCAGCCTGAGGAATGTGGTTCCCATGACCATACAACTCCATCGAGGTGACAGCAAGAGCAGGGGATGCCAAACCCCACACTGGCTCCAAGGGCCCTCCCATGGGGCAGGGCTATGGGCACGGAAGCCCAGGAAGGCTTTGGGGTGTGGTGTTGAGGGGCTCCCAAGCTGGGGGCTGCACCCAGCTGCCCAGTGCCCTTTCAAGATGTCATCCCTCTCCTGAGACTCCAGCAAAATATAAATTCCTCCAGACTGAAGTTTGACACAGGAAACAGTTTAGACTAGACAGGTCAGCCCCAGAATTGAGTCGCCATTAACTTTTCATAAGCAACTCAAGTATGAACCCTTTACGCCTCTGTTATGACACGGGTCAAATCCGCTATCTGGCGTTTTATCTCACTCTTGCAGCAGCCCCAGAATGACAGGAATGGGCCTTTTTCAAGCAGAGCACTGTTTCAGAGAAAACTCGCAGGATCCCGGCAGACCGTTCCAGTATTTTACTCCATTGGGAGCGCCGTTGGGTGTTTTTGCTCCTGATACTGAAAGCCGGCTTGTGTGTCCCCTTTCCACCCTCCCACCTCTGCCCTAACCCAGGCCTCTCTCTGGGCCCGCAGCCCCTCACTGGGCTCATTAGCCAGAGAGCGTGTTTAAAGACCTCATGAGCATGTGACAGGGCCCTCTGGAGTGTGAGCAAAGCAGAGGGCCAGTGTTTCCGGGAGTAGAACATAAATAGAAACAAGGACCCACAGCTACCCTGTGGTTGCCCTTGAACAGCCATTGTGCCCCACTGACTGGTGGCCTCCCCCCACTCCGTCACCAGATTGCCTCTGGAAAAAAGGTCCCCCAGGGAATGGCAAGAGGGACAGTTTGGTGTTGGCTCCAGGGATCAAGAGGAGTTTTGGGTCTCCTGTCAATAATAACAAGACTAGCACCCCACATACATCACACTCCCCATGCTGGACAACATACTCACAGGCACTCTGCTGCCAGATCACCCAGCATGACTGACAGGTGTAGGCACCAGTGCCCAGAGGCACTAGGGGACATTTGGTCAGTGACAGAATTCAAGCTAAACCATAAGTCTTCTGAGTCCCAGCGCCGAGTCCCCAGCACCTCACAGCCGGCCCTGCACAGCCGGTTCTCACCAGCGAGCCCGGCCCTCCTCTGTCCCCTCAGCTCCGAGCACCACACCTCAAAGCCAGAACTGATGGGGGCTCCCCCTGAACATGGGCTGATTCCACCCCCAGCACATCTGCACTGGGCCTGGACAGGGCCAGCAGTGTGTGTGGTTCTGCTAGAGAGACCGGGGCTGGCCACGAGGGCGCTGGGGAGGGCTTTGTGCCCAAGTGCTCCTCAGGGGCCTTTGACCAGCCCAAAGGCCCCTCCGGCCCCTCCCTCCCCTACGCACTGGCCCAGTAGGCACCCACGGCATGGGGACACAGCTTACTGAGCCATTTCCCCCAGATCCCCATCACACACCCATCACCCCTCCTGGCTCTTTTTTACGCCCTGCCCTTGGTTTTTGTCTGCCTCATTTCCTCTCCCTTCTCTGCAAGCTGCCTGCAATTATTTGGGTATCCAGGTGCCATCTAAAACCCACGCTAAGCAAACTACAGTCCAGGGGCCAAATCCCACCCACCACCTTTTTTTTTTTTTTTTTTTTTTAAATAAAATTTCATGGGCATAGAATGATACCAGTTAATTTACGGACTGCTATGGCTGTTTTCATGCCCCAAGGCAGTGCTGACAGAAACCCTATGGCCCACAAAGCCAAAAAAGATTTGCTGTCTGGCCCTTTAAGAAAAAGTTTGCCTTTGCTAAACAAGGCCCTCCAGGCACAGAGCTCCTCAGCAGGTGGGCCGGAGCATGGGGGAAACCAGCCAATAAACAGCAGGGCAGGTGAGCCCTGGGGTAGAAACTAAGAGGGAGCCTGCTGGGCAAGGTGTTCAAGCACAGCCTCCCCCAGAAGGCAAACAAGGCCTTGAACAATGTACAAACTTCGGGCTAGTGACACGGAAGAGACGCACTTCTTGCTGACCAGGCTCCACACAGCCCCGCGGGAGCCCTGGCTGCTCAGGGGCTGCACGGAACATTCTCTGCGGCAGAGTTTGTTTTCCTGGAAAACCAGGAGGCCTAGCACGCCTTTAAGCTCCGCAGTAGAGAGGCCAACCTCATTGTCTTCCTTGCCCCATGCAGGACTTCGGAGAGGACGAATCCCTCTACATCACCAAGGTGACCACCATCCACATGGGCAATTACACGTGCCACGCCTCCGGCCACGAGGAACTGTTCCAGACCCACGTCCTGCAGGTGAATGGTTAGTAAATGTCTCCGTGCATGTCGTCCCCTCAGAGTGTCCCCAAAAATGTTGCACAGAACCACCCTCCCCCCGCCCATAGTCTGTCCTGTTGAAGAAATACCTGACCTCAGAACACCCCATGTCTCATAAGGAAAGGTGAGCCGTGGGAACAGGGCATTGTCCGTCAACCAATACCCGTGTTTGGCTTCACCCAAAGCCACCTCTGATGAATGAGTCTTCATGCAAGGGGGTGAGTCATTTTAGGCAAGTCATGCTCAGCAGCTGCCACTCCAGCAGTGTACCCTGTAGGTGGCATGGTGGGCACTGTGAGCTGCTACAGTCTTGGCTCCAGTGAGAAGCAGACAAGGTCTGAACCCCATCACTCAGCTTCCAGATGGTGTGGGCCCATGTCACCCGTCCGATTGCGAGGCACTGTTTCCCCCAACACGGGCTGGTTCCCATCTTCCTCCCCAGGAGGCCAAGCCTGAACTGGAGCAGACTTGGGAAGTTCTTGTGCTTCTCTCAGGCCCGTGTTGCCAGGACTCCTAGGCACTGGGAAGAAATAACCCCTCCTTTCAGGACTCCTAGGCACTGGGAAGAAATAACCCCTCCTGATGAGAGCATCGAGACAGACTGGCCTGTGTTTTCTGTGGCCAGGCCTGTGCTTCCATGTCACATGGACTCTCCCAGCTGGTATACTCTAACCCACTTTATGAATGAGTTTCTGGGGAAGGTGGCTTGCCTAGGGTCACACCACCGGCAGGTGTCATTCCACACCCAGGACCCGTGCCCCAACCTGGCCACTCCAGCCTTTGTCTTCCCACTGCACGTGGCACCCTGGCACCCCAGGAAAACCAGACTCAGCTATCCTGGCCCAGCCGGGCCTCACTCCTGTCACCCAGCAGGTCCGGACAGGTGTTCGTGCATCAGGGCATATCATGAAAGCCCCAACTCAGCCCCTGATCTTTTAAGCCAGGCCTTCTGCTTTGAGATAACATGAGCGAGGTGTCAGGAATGAGGTTCAATTCCACTTACCTCTGGGGTGCAGGGTGACAAGCCATTAAAGGACAACTGGTGAGCTCAGCTTGCTTGTACACTTACCCTGCAGGATGATTTAGGGGTTTTATACTAATACATGCTAAATCATATTTTATTAGTATGTCCCTTGAGCTGGAATATACTTAATCCTTTGGGGTTTCATGGCTGAGTTTGTTGGTTTGAGGCCAGGCCTGTGATGAAGTCTTTGGATTTCCCAGAAGCAACCTGGGGGTTCTTAGTTCTGACACCCCCTGGGAGAGCCCACCCAGGCTGGGATTCAGAGGCTGGTATAATGTGCAGCCGGCAGCCAGTGCCTGGGCCTCTCCCCCAGCAGGGGTCACACCAGGAGTGGGACCTGTGCTTTGCAGTGTGAAGAAGCTTTGGCATCTAAAACTGGCAAAGGATGGCTGGCATCAGACAAGGTTGGGGAATGTTTGGTGGCAGAACATCGCCATGTGGTTTGTCCCAGTCCCTCAGGTCCTCAGACCAGCCTGGAAAAGGGAACTAATCAATATTCCCAGACCCTAAGTTCAACCCATCATATCCTGCCCACCCTTCACAAAAACAGGGCACAAGGAGAGGACTGGAGCCTTGTCCCGTTATTCCCTCCAAAGCAAATCTGTGAGGCACAGCGGGGCGCTACCTGCTAAGGAACTCACCCAGGTGAGCCTGGGGCTTCTAGAGAAGACACTGTGGTCTTCAAGGCCTAATACATTTAAAGTGACAAGCCCATGGTACTCAGAGGGCCCTTCTGCCCCGAGATCCCCCAGAACTCTGAGACTGAGCTCATGATGTGTGGGGCCTGTTCCTCAAACCCAGTGCCAAATCCAAGGGCAAGGCCCAGGCCCAAAGCACTCTGAGGTGCTGTGGGGCTCACAGGAGAGTGGGCTCTGCCTGCCGGGCAGGAGGCAGACCACACTGGAGCTGGAGAATTGTGTTCCAGCTCTACCTGCCCCCATCTCCCTCCCCCCCTCCCCCTCCCCCTGGCAGGAACTCAGCCTCCACTAAAGAGGCTGCTCTTGGCCCTGGGGAAGCCTAAACAGGGCAACACCTTCCCACTGAGATCCGAAAAGAGGCCATTTGAGATCCATTTCCTAATTGCTTAGAGATTTCAGACTTCTCTTCCGGCCACATACTTACCAGTCAAGTTGGAGGAAGCACGCTGGGGCCTCTTTATTTTGTAATGTGCTTTCTACCTCATTAAATTACTCGCTCTGCTTGGCTCCATGCAGCTGGGCCTGGCCATTCAGGTGGCCCTCGCTCTGCTCCGGGAGCAGCAGAGGTCCCTGGGCTGGGCTGACTCCCAGGCACTTGGGGGTGGCATTTGCATCCATTCACCAGCCTTCTTGTGGCAGAATGATGCTAATACAAAGCCTGGGGTCACCTCCCAAGGACACAAGTCCACTGCCTGCTGACCTGGGAACAAGGTGGGGCACATTCGCAGCTTTCCAGACGTTCAGCGTGCTGTGTTGGACTGAGAGAGGAGGCAGATCTGTGTGGGATGATGGGAAGATGTTGAAACTAGAAAGGTCTGAAAGACACAATCACAATAGGAATGTCCCTGTTTCTGATGAGGAGCCTGGGACTCCGAGAGAGCCAGTGCTTTGCCTGGGACCCTCAGCCCTGCAGTTACTAACTGCAGAACAGGTCTGGACTCCGAAGCCCAGACCCTTGACCGCCACCCTCCATTCCTCATGGTGCTGTCACTGTTGGAGAACGCAGGTGTGGGATGCAGGGGCAGGCAGGCAGGTCTGTGTTGAGCTGCTGTGGGCTACACACGACAGGGGACCGGGGACCAGAACCCTGCCTCATTTATCTCCGTCCTGTGTTGACCTCAGACCTGATCAGAAACAGCTGGCCAAGTGAGAATCTGAGGAAGGGCCCCCAGCAGTGACCATGAGGCCCAGTGCCTGCCCTCAGCAGGCCTGAAGCTGATGAACCACACGGCGTGGTTTCATCCCGCTCGGGGTGGGGCCCTGCAGACCTCTGTGCACACTCCCAGCACGACTCCATTGCCAAGAGGCCTGCCACTGCAGCAGGCTCAGAGAGGCAGTGGGCATGGGGCACTCTGCAGGCCGCCACGCGGGAAGCCAAGGGCTGTGAATTTCCGGGAGGAGGACCTGGGAAGGTCAAGAAGGCACTGGGGGTGCTGAGGACAGAAAGAACGCGGTCCTCCTAAGGATTCTCGTGTGGGAGGGATGAGAGGCAGTCACTGATTCATATGTGGGGTTTGTTCCTTCCTGCCATCTATCCCAAGCATCAGTCAATAGCATGAAACATGGTTCTGAGCAGCTAGGGGAATTCAGCACAGCTGCCAAGCAGGGCTGTTGGGGGCCCCTTCTGGCCCCCTTTCAGCCTGGCAGATGGTCGGTGTCTTACTGAGCTGAGGTAGTGCCCCAGACAGGTAGACGGGGGCGATGTTCTGTGTCCATTCCTCCAGTTAACTTTGCCTCAGAGGGAAGACTGGAAGGAGAGAGTGATGAAGGGAGGAGAGGAGGGGAGGGTTCAGAAGACTACAAGCGATGGGCAGGTGTGCTGGGGCGTGAATATGTGGCCTATGCGTCTGAGAGACAGACACAACACCTAGGAACAGGAACAGGGCAGCGGCTGTTATCCCAGGCACAGGGCAGACCCGGGCTGGCAACACCCCTGTCAAAGGATTAAGACATGAACTCTGAGCCAGACAGACCTGGGTTCAAGTCCTAGTGCTGGCACTTCCCTGACATACATCTTCAGGCAAGTAAACTCACCTGTAAAAGGGGAATAACTACTAGTCCCTCCTGCCTTAGAGGCCTGATGCAATCGAATATGTAGCAAACGCTTGGAAAATGCCTGGTGCAGATATACGTAGTTCAAAGTCTAAAGTGGGGCAAATAGTGGGGAGATTTTGGGTTGTCCCAAGCCGTATTTAACTGTGGTTGGTGGACACAGATCACAGAGAACCTCCATCCCTTTATACAGATGGGAAAATCAAGACCCAGAGAGGTTTGCCAAACCAGGAATAAAATATAGATTTCTCCCTGGAGCTACCTGAATCCCTGGTGCCAAGAGAGAAGGACTTCATATACAGGCTGGGCCATCGCCTTCTGAACTTCATTCGTGACTCTGTCTTGACCTGGTAGCTAAAGGAAACCCTTCCTGACAACTACTGCCTCTCTCAAGTTATTAGCATAACTTCCCATCCACCAGGCCTCCCCCAGATGAGGCTCAAATACCGACATGATTTATAACTTCATGCAAACCTCCCCACATTGCTCTCAAAGGAAGGAGCAAGAACTTCAGACATAAATGATTAATCTGTTAAATTTAAAACACCCTTGACCTCCCTACAGTCCAGACAAGTAGAGATTCATCCCCCAAAACAATAATCATCTCCCAAATCTGTTAATACTGCAGCTAGTTACATTCGCCAATGTGCTTCTTTCTTAGGACATACGTATGCTGCCTTGCACCTCGAAAGTGGTTGGTGTTTCTTAGAGAGCAAGCCTTTGTGCTATGTGCTCAAAGATTCTCATTGGAAGGTTTTGCAAATTAAAAAAAAAAAAATGAAGATGTTACTCAGGTATAAAAGAGGGGAGCCCCCCCCTCCCAAATGGAATTTATTTATTAAAAAATTTTGTATCCTTAATGTTTAAACTTCAGTCGCCTTCAAAGTACTCTCTTTGATGCAATACACCTAGCAAGATGCTTTTTCCACTACTCAAAACAGTTTTTGAACTCATCGATTTTGATGCCTTTTAGTGCTTCTGTTGTGTTTTGTTCCACCTCTTTCACATCAGCAAAAGGTTTTGAGGACTTTTTTCATCCAAGGAAACAAAAAAAGTTGCTCCGGGTGAGATTGGGTGAATAGGGGGGGTGGGGCACAGGGGTCATGCTGTTTTTGATCAAAAACTCCTGAATACTCAGCGTGGTGTGGGCAGCTGCACTATCATGTCACAGGTCGCTCTTGTAAATCACCCATCATGAAGTGGCCAAATGCATTGAGTCTCCAAAAAAAATTCACTGAAGCCAGACGCAGCCTCTCACAACAGCATTAGCTGGTACACGGATGCAGAGGGGCTTTTAGAACATTCACCTAAAGTAAGGAGCCTGTGCCAGGAGGGGCCCACCCTCCAGAAGGCAATTCCAGTTTGGCGGGGGGGGGGGGGTCCCCCTCATGTTAATTTCAAATGATTTTTAGTGTGCAAATTACACAAAGGAAGAAGGGAGATGGGGCCCAAAGCAAAGCAGTTGGGTCTTTGTCCTGCTGCTAGCAGAAAGCTGTGTGTCCACGTACCCCTGCCAGGGCAGGGAGATGCTTTCTCCATCTCGCACAAAGGAAGCGCAGGACTTTTTCTGACAGATGAGGTTCAGGGACACCGGGCCTTTGCCAACTCCCTGCCCAGGGTCCTTCTCAGGCTATCCCTGTGCTGATGAGCAGATGAGCAGGTGGTGCTCAGAGCCTGGGCCTGTTTCACCCACTGCAGGCTCAGCAATGCCTCATTGAACATGAAGGGGACAGTGTGGTCCTAGAGGTGGTGAGTGAGCTCCCACCCAACTGATGGGTGGTTCTTTTTTATTTCAACATTCTTGTGTCCGTTTTCCCCTGAGGAAGTGCTGAGGTCAGGGCAAGATGGGCTTCTGCTGGAGCTCCTTGGTGCCTTGGGCAGGACCCAGGGGCTGCTGGCTCCACTCCAGCCCAGGGGCCCAGGGCTCTCTGCGGGGCCCCTCCCATTTCCACTGGCTGTGCTCCTCTGGGAGCAAGAAACACAGGGGAGGCCTGAGCCGCTGGGCCACAGAGCTGCAGCAGCAACATCTCTGTGCTTCTAGAACATGTCTAAGGGTGACAAGGAGAAGAAATTAAAAACAGCAGGGGATAAGGAAAGTCAGATGAAAGGTGGGCCTTTAGCTAGGATGGCAAGTGAAGGCCGTACTGAAAAGGTGACATTGGTGTCACCTTGGTGAGAAAATCAAAGATGCCTCTGGCAGCTATGGTCTGAGCAAGTGGAATAGAGTGTCCTGAGATGAAAAGGAGGGCAGAGAATAAGGTTTGGGGAAGAAAGATTACCCCGAGTTCGTGGGGGACATGATGTGTGTGAGCTGGCGTGCAGCCCGGTGGCTGTCCCGAGTTGTAGTGGAGGGAAGAGCTTTGGCTGGAGATGTGAATTTCAGACGCCTCGTAGGGTGGGTGGAGCTTAAAGAGCAGATGGCGGGAGGCAGGAGTGAGGGCAGACAATGTCCAGAGGTCCACGCAGCAGCATGTAGAGCCTGGCAGATGAGAAAAATTGGCAAGGACGGCGGAGGAGAAGCCACTGAGGCCGCGGGAAAGCCGGAGCCTGGTGTGTGGGGGCCGAGGAGGAGGCGCTCATCTGGGTCAGAGAGGAGGAGGGCCCAGAGCTGGCCACTGGGCTGGGCTCAGCTGGAGGGCTCACTGTGAGCTGAAGCAGAGCAGTTTCAGGGCATGTGGGGTAAAGTCTGCCCGGAACTGGCTCAAGGGAGAATCAGGGAGAGAAGTTAGAGCCATCAAGTCTGGTCAACTCTTCAGGGTGTTTTCAGGGGAAAAAATGAGACGGAGCTAGGGAGAGAGGTTGGGATAAAGAGAGGAAGTATTTGTTATTTTCAAGATGGAAATGAACAGTGTTGTCGAGACTGATGGGGAAGATCCCATAGAAAGGGGAGAACTGATGTGGAGTGAAAGAGAGGTGCTGGGTGGGGCCGCGTCCTGGAGGGGGCATGAGGGGAAACCCCACAGCAGGCATTGTGCCAGAGAAGGGCAAGGGCACGGTCTGCAGTGGCAATGAGAGCCAAGGAGGACCCTGCCCCACCTGCCAGCTCCATGGTGTGAGGGCGGTGGGGGGAGGGTCGATGGATGCACTTGAGAGACTGCAGGAGCGATGCTATCGGGCTTCCCTTTGAGCGAGAAGGAACAGAGAAGAGTTTGAGGCTGTATAGCATTTTGCTGATGGTGGACCATGAGTTCCAGGGCCACAGTGGAGGGTTCTGGGGATGAGGGAGGCCCCAGAGGCTTCGGCTCCCTATGGAGACTCACATGATCCTGAATAAGGGGCATGAGGAAGAGTCCTAATAACCCCCAGTTGGAGAGTTGGGGCAAGTCTGGGGAGAGGGGGCATCAGGAAAGGGAGCATGCAGAGATCTGAACCCCCCTCTTCAGTCCTGCTGATGGAGGGAGGGAGGCCAGAGAAGGGTGGTCTTAGCCCTCAGGGTGGATCTGACTCCTGGAGACCTCAAAGCCAGAGGAGGGTGCCTTGCACCCTAACCACAGGTGAGCAGAGCAGTCTCTTAACCCTCTCCCACAGAAGCCTCTGTAGCCTGCATTGAGGAGATTTTCATATTTTTTTAAGTGACTGGTTCATCCTATACCCTTGACTTTCAGTCAGATTTCATTTTGTTCTAGAACAGAATCACACATTTCAGTTCAAAGTTAGCCCTGAATTGGTCTGCGAGAACCACCAAGCCAGCTGACTCAGGAACCCAAGAGGTAGAAGCAAACCCTCCAGAACCAACACTGGGCATGGGCCCAGCACTGCTCAGCAAGCCCCGTAGAGGATGTAGGTAGGCGCTCCACTTGGAAACCTTTGTGGGTCCCCAGGATTCCTGTCAAAGGTCAGGAGGCAAAGGTTAGTCTTTAAGGCTGGTGCCAGCCACTAGCCATCTCAGTGAGAAGTCCACGCCACAAACCCCCCAGTCTAGAGTGCCCAGTTCACTGGACAAACCTGCCACCAATAAAAGTGTAAGGAAGGTGCGTAGCTCCTTTGTGGGATGGAGAGAGTGGATCCCACTCCCTTCTGATAAGTCTTCCCAGATACTTGTCCCCATACCCTCAAAGACCCCTGCTGGTGATGCTCATCTCACTTGCTGTTCATTGTTCAATCACCTTCCCCCAGAGAGAAAGCTCCATGAGGGCAGGAACTGGACCTGTCTTATTCACTGCTCTATCCAGAATGCCTGACACAGTTGGCACTTACCATATTGTTTCGTGTATAAGACACCCCCATGTATAAGACAACCTCCACTTTTCTCACTCAACATTAAGAAATAAATACATGGGTTACCTCCGTGTATAAGACGATCCCCAATGTTGGTCTAACCACTGGAGACACAAGTATCATCTTATACACGGAAAAGTACAATAACATTGGCTGCACAACATTGAATCGACAGAGTTTTGTAAAATCGATCAAGACCATTAATTTGGTGCCAGACTCAGAGATGGCAATTCCCTTGGCCTTTCTGCCTTATTCTCCCTTTTCTCTCCACCTCTCCCACATTCTTCTGCACTTGGCAGCATTTGCTATTGTAATTTGGTATTTGTCATTTCTGGTATGGCAAAATGACAATCACTTGTTTTTCATAATTTCCTCAGCTGTTCTTATACATTTTTCTTCTAGATAAACTTTAAAGTTGTTTTATCAAGACCCCACCAATTAAATTTAATTGGGATTAAATGTATGAGGACTGTCCAGAAGAAATCCAGCCAATGTCAATATAACAAGAACAGTCGCATGGCTGCATACTTTCCGGACAGCCCCCGGTATGCTTTAGTTTGTAGTATCTTGTTTCTTAACAGCAATAAGCTTTCCTATCCAAGAACATAGCTCTCCAATTATTCAAGTCTTTTTTTATGTCTTCAGTGAGATTTTATAGTTTTCTTTATTTAAATCTACTGTAGTTTCTGTCTGGTTGCTGCTGGTATATAAGCAAGCTATTAATTTTGTATGATTTGGTACTGACCCCTTTACTCCCTTATTAACTCTAACTACTTTTTGGTTCATTATCTGGAGCATATCTAGGTAAAATATCATTTTTCTCCATCTTTTTAATATTTGTACCTCTCATTCCTCACCTTCCATGGACAGGCAATAACGTCCGGCAAATGTTGAGAGTCTGATATTGCTTCCTTTCCTTTTTCTTTTTTCTTTTCCCCCTGCCTTAATGTTTCACTGTTCTGAAAAAGAATGGTGCTATTTTGTCTTTTTATAGAGATATTCTTCATTGTAGGAAGAAAATATTATTCTGTTCCTGTTTTATTGAGGTTTAGTCCCCCTAAGAAATGGATTTTGAATCTTTTTCAAAGGCCCTTTCATTGTCTAGCAAGAGAATCAAATGTTTTGTTTTTTTTTCCTTTTTTGACTGCCTTTGACTTTGGACATGATTAATTATAGATTTCCTAACAGTCTACCATGGAAACATATTATATTTGGTCACAGTGTATTCTTTTAATATCATGCTAGATTTGCTTTGCTTAGCTATTATTTTACTTAGGATTTTGGTATATATATAGTCCTAAGGGAGTTAGGCCTGTGGTCATGTGCTCTCTCCAGCAGGTTTCGGTGTCTGGGTTATGATATAATTTGGAACATCCTCTCTCTTGTATGTGCAGGGAATTACCCATTCCTTAAATGCTCAAAAGAATTTTCCTGTGAAACAAAGCAGGGTGGCTTTTGAGTTAGTAGTGCTTTTTTAATAGCTTTATTGAGGAATAATTGACATACAAAAATTGCACATATTTAATGTATACAATTTTTTTAGTTTGGACATATACATACACCCATGATGCCATCACGACAATCCAGATATTCGATGTATCCATCACCTCCATAAGGTTTGTTTCTGTTTGTGGTAAGAATACTTCACATGAGATCCACCGTCTTAATGTATCTCTGAGTGCACAATACAGTACTGTTGACTGTAGGCCCTATGTTACACAGCAACCCTCTAGAACAGGGGTTCCCAAACTTTTTATACCCTGGGGCGCATTCTAAAATATCGGTACGGCGGCACGCACCAGCTATTTCTAAGGATATTTATTATTGAACAAGAATAAAAAATAATAAACAAAAATAATTTTAAAATAATAAATTTATTGTACAAATTATATGCACACAAAGAAACATATATACAAAACGTAATACAAAGTAAATAAAAAACACATATAATAAAATCATTTTAAAAAACATAAAAGAAAACATAAAAAAAAACAATCTGTCAGTGCAATCTTTGGCATTGCATTTCATTGGCCAGTGCCTCGTAATTAGGAGAGTATGACAACAACCCTGTTAGCAAACAATTATTAAGATGCTCATTGGTAAGTCGAGATCTATATCGTGATTTTATTAAATTCATGTTTGAAAACAAAAATTCGCATAAATACGTTGACCCAAAAAACAATTTGATTTTATATGCCGCTTTTTTTTAAAATGGGAACCTTTCTTTGTCGACTATGTTCCATAAGTCCTCTGATATTAAGGATTTTAGCAAAATATCATTCTTAAGGTTCAAAATTTCTAACTCTAGTTCTGCTTTCCCCTGAATAAAGTCTGCAATACATGCGGCTAGTTCTATTCCATTTATTTGGCAAGTAAAAGGATTGATACAGAAGGAGACAATTGGCTCGATATTTGTAAACTGCAGAAATCTCTCTTCAAACTGTTTTTGAAGCACTTGCAGGGTCTCAATAAATAATGACACGTTTAATTCATTGTTACCTAGCATTTCCCTCATATATGGGAAGTGCACGAGAGACTTGATATGCAGATGTGATAGCAACAAAGTCAATTTTGCTTTCAATGCATTTACAGAGCTTATCATTTCAGCTCTATTTTTGTCTTTTCCCTGCAACTCCAAATTGAAAGAATCTAATTTTTCCATGGTGTCAGCAAGAAAACCCAAATCCACCAGCCAGCAAGAGTCTGTTAGTTCATCATAATTTTCATTTTTATCATGTATAAATGTTTTTATTTCTTCAATTAAGTTCATAAATCTTGTAAGAACTTTACCTTTACTGAGCCAACGTACTTCAGTATGCAGGATGAGATTGTGTTCTTTATCTTCAGTATCTTCAAACAGGGCCTTGAAAAGTCGGTGTTGCAATGGAGCTGCTCGAATACAGTTGATTATCTTTGTGACTATTTTCATAACATGTTCAAAGGGCAGTATTTTACAACACAAAGCTTCCTGATGGATAATACAGTGGTAGGACATAAAGTTTGAAAATGATTCATCTTTCTTGCAAAGGGCAATAAATCCTTTGTTTTTACCAACCATTGCTGGTGCCCCATCGGTAGTTATCGCAGACACCTTATGCAAAGGCATGTTTATCGACCTGGCGTATGTTCTGAAAGTTTTATAAATATCCTCACCTCTTGTCTGTCCTTTCATTGGTAATATTTGCAACAGCTCCTCTTTGACTGTGAAGTTACTAACTACCATTCTCACCATAACTGCCAACTGTGCGGTGTCTGATATATCTGTTGACTCGTCAAATTGCAGAGAGAAGCAGTCACATATTTCCGAGTCAGTCTTTAACTGAGTTTACAAGTCTTTTGAAATTGCATGTATTCTTCTTGTGACTGTGTTATTTGACAACTGTAGGTCTTGTATCGCCGACATAATCTCACGCTTGTTAGAATATTCCTCAAACAAACAATCGGCAGCAGTCGGAAATGCTTCTTTGAACAATTCACCATCCTGGAAAGGTTTTTTCTTCTTTGCGAGCATGTGAGAAATTTTGAAAGAAGCAGTGGTTGCCTTTTTAGATTTTTCCACATGTCTAGTGAAAACAGTCTGTTGAGTAGTTAAACTTAATTTTAGTTGATTTATTTTTTTCTTTCTTACTTCAGATTTAAGTGGATAATTTGTATCAAAAGTGGTATGACTTGTCTGAAAGTGACGTTCAACATGATGTTTTTCCGGCACTGCGATACTACTGCCACACAACAGGCAAACGCATTTACCTTTTAAATTAATGAAACAATATGATTCCTCCCAGTCTGTGTTAAAATTATAGGTTTGTTTTCTCTTATTTGGTCCACTCATTTTAGGACTAAAAATATAAAAATAGTTATAGAACTACAATATCATATCCAATTGCCACCATAATAATAGATGACCTACCTCGCTTTTAGTTCATTTAAAATCGAATATATCAAAACACTGTGATCCTAGCTAACCGTCACGACCCGATCAGTCCAGCAACCGCAATCAAAACGGCAAGGTCGCGTCTCCCGGTTGGGTGGAGGAGAGTTTAAAGAGTGCAGCGGCTAAACAAGACGTGACATGTACAAAGGCAAAAGCTAGGGAATAACTTATACATACGATATCGCAAACATACCAACGAATATCATAAACCTGTGTAGATACTCCAACAATATTTTTAAATTCTAACAAATGTATAAAAATAAATGATAGTTTTACTTAGTGTTTATGAAAAGCTTCTGATGCAGCCAAATAATGGCGGGTGCACACACATCGGGCCGCAGGCGCCATGGCGCCCGGGGCCATGGGGTTGGGAATCCCTGCTCTAGAACTTACTCATCCTGCATAACTGAAAAGCAGTGCTTTAAAGTTTTTAAATATTCTCTTCTTGATTCCATGTCAGCACTTTAAGGTTTCTTTTTAAGTGATCCATTTCATTGAGATTTTCACATTTATTACCTATAATTGATACAGTAATCTCATATGTTTAATCTCCTCTTGTGTTTTTTCTCTATTTCTTCCATTGATCAAACTTGCCAGATATTTGGCTATTTTATTGATTTTTGCAAATTGCCAAATATTCGATTTACTTATCAGTTCTAGTCTTTTTTAGCTTTTTTTTTTTTTTCACATTGTAAAGTAGAAACTTGTTTCTTATGCATTTTTTTTATGTATTGTTTTTATTATTAAATATGTTGGAGTGACATTGGTTAGTAAAATGATATAGGTTTCAAGTGTACAATTCTAAAACACATTGTCTGCCCCACCTGGAAGTCAGTTCTCCTTCTATTACCATATATTTGACACCCCCTCCCCCCTCCATTTTTTAGCTAATTGATTCATTCATTTCTGTTTCTATCTCTATTGATTCTCCCCTCACCTTCTTTAGGTTTACTTTGTGGTTATTAGGCAGACTTGTATAAATAAATGGTGATCTAGCAAAAGCCCCAGTTTATTGACTCCCAGGTCCTGGCCACCCATGTTCTAGAACACTGGGTGCTCTAACACTGTCTCCAACTCCCCACCAGTTCACTGCTCCTAAAGTGGGGCCCAGAGCAAGGGGTAGGAGGCATCCTCAAGTTCTATCACAGTGTTCTTGAATTATAGCCTACTGACCCAAACTCTACCATCTATTCAACTTGAACTCCCTTCCTCCTTCTACCAGATTCAGAGGGTGGGAAGTTTCCCAGATAAGCTACTATTTCTTTCCTCTTTGAGCCAAGGGGAGTCAGAGAAGTGAGATCTAATGTGTTCCAAGCAGCTCTCCAGGTAGGCCTTAGCTACACTCCATTTACCTCTTCCAACCCCAGTGCCGATCTATGACAAGGGCCTTCTGCTACACCCTGGAACCCTTGCCCAGAACTGCAAACAGAGAGAAACCAGGAAAGTTTTTATTGTTGTTGGGTCTCTGTGTATCATAGGGTGCTTCTGAGCTCATGTTATAGAAGCAGCTCTGAGCCATTCTGAGGTTACGTTCGTGCCCTTTTGCCAGTTGTCCATTTGGCTTTCTCCTTGGCCCCCACAACTTTACCCCACAGGTCTGTTACCCAGCAAGGGCCTGCTGCCTGACACACATAGGAGCCAATATGGCACCAGCTTTTGAGAAAACAAAAGGCTTTTATTGCTAAGTCAATCCACAAACAGGTGACAAGGCTCAAATCCTCTCCCCAATTAAGGGTTTTGGGTTACATTTAAAGGAAGAAGCAGGGGAAGTCCTGCATAGTCTATAGCGTTACATTATTCTAACATTACAAGAGCTTAGTGCACAGATGCTAGGGGATCATGGTTTTTCGTGTACTGCAATGCATATTTGAATTTAGGGCAGGGAGGGTATATACTGGAGTTGGATTTTGACCCAGTGACATTGAAAGATTGTTCTAGGGTGGGGGTGGCGAACCTATGGCACACGTGCCCAAAGTGGCACGCAGAGCAATTATTTTGGCACGCGGAGCTGTGAATACCATTTAAAAAATTATTGTTTATGCTCTTATAGACATAAAAATAATCAGTATCTCTATCTCACTCAATGGGTTGGCACGCGAGTCGAGCGAGTATACTCTTATTTCATAAACTTTGGCACTCAATCGCCAAAAGGTTCACCACCCCTGTATCTAGGGCGAATTCTTTCTCTAGTGCACATGTCAGACTGGCTGCCTGTGTGATCTGTGGCCTTGTTCTGTTATCTCTGAAAAACAAGTTAGTTTCTCACTAGGAACAGAACAGGGCCAGTTTAGACTGGATCTGCGGTTACAGGTCAAGCAGAAGATGACCTGAATCTCAGACTGAGTTAATCAGATTATTAGCAGCCTCCTGAGGAGTTCTGACAGGAGTTGCAGAGTCCTGTTTCTCACAAGAGGCAGTGGGGTTTAGCTGTTGTCCTCAGTGCTTGCTCCGGTTCCAGGACCAACAGACACCACAGCCTCCTTCTACACGAGCATTAATTTGTTCTACACGCTGCGTCCCAGCAGAAGTCTTCTCTCTGTTAAACGGCTGGGATGCTGTCTTTTATGGACAATAGGAGCTTCCAGATAAACAGTTGCCCACCTCAGGAAGGATCCACTTCCCACCTCTCCTTTAATATCCAGATGCTTTTATATAAGCTCTCACGAACCCTTTTTGGAAACATGTACAATACAGTGTATGAATAAGGAAGCACCCTCAAGTCCACGGAAAACTGTCATTATTCCCTGAATCCAGAGCTAGATGTAGGAGGGAAGGTCCTCCCTGCGATCTTTACTTCTTCCAGGTCCCTCCCCACTGACAGCTCAGGTGAGAGAGGCCTGCGTCCTGAAGAGGGCGACACCTGCCCGCGCATGCTCATCTGACGAGGGGGCCGGCTCACATCGCCAGCCCCAGACTTGACTGGCAGGGCCCATGGCTGAGTCAAGGGCAAGGAGGGCACACTTGACTTTCACTCGTGTTCTGGGGGGTGAGAAGTAGAGAAGTAAAAACGACTCACTGGAACATCAGTGGACTTTCCCAGAGCGGTGATGTAATGAGGAGCCCTGCCAGTCAGTGTCCATAAGTGCTTTGTGAAGCACTTCCTGCAAGGAATTAAGCCCTGGTCCAATGGCTTTCCCATAACAGAACAATATATCTGAATTTTATTCATTCAGAAATAAACGTCAGTGGCTGTTGGTCTTTACATGTAGCAGCTGAACCACATTAAATATTTGGATGTCTTTCTGACCGTATTTAGAATGACAATGAAAGCCATGAATTACAGGGTACAAAGCCTGGAGTGTTGATTGCCTGCAATCCATTTTATAGCTTTCTCCTCAGGCTTGAGTTGCTGAATGGGGTGGTTGTAAGTTGGTTGCAAAGAGAAGTCTGGAGTTGCCTCTCGGCTCACCTCTCTGGGGCAGGGTTTCAGGGTTGGACCACAGGCCCGAGGCCAAGTGAGGGCCTCCTCTGACCAGCACTGACTGTCCCCCACAGTGCCACCCGTCATCCGCGTCTATCCCGAGACACAGGCACAGGAGCCGGGGGTGGCGGCCAGTCTGAGATGCCACGCAGAGGGCATTCCTATGCCCAGAATCACTTGGCTGAAAAATGGCATGGATGTCTCAACTCAGATGTCTAAACAGCTCTCCCTTTTAGGTAAGAACCGCCCTCGGTGTCTCTGTGCTATTCCCACCAAGTTCAAGCTGATACTCTCCCCAGGAATGGAGATGAAAGGCGTGATTTGTTTCTAAATCAGACAGGTTAGGAGTGAACAAATGTCTCCTCAAATTTTCCTACTGTCTGCGCTCACCCCGGTCTTGGCGGCTCTCAGAGAGCAATGATGACACGCTATCCATCAGGTTCCACGTCCCCTCAGATCATTTCAGCTGCTCTGGCCCCTTCTGGGCACGTATCAGGGACGTTGGTCCTCAGCCCTGCTTCAGGGCTGGGTTTTTAACCCCAGCACTCAGTAGGCCTGTGGAGAGAATTGGGGGGTGGGGGGCAGGGAGGGGATCCCGGCTACACAGGTCCCCTGAGCTCTGCGCGCCCTGCAGCCAGTGGGAACGAACTCCACATCGGCAGCGTCCGGTATGAAGACACGGGGGCGTACACCTGCATTGCCAAAAATGAGGTGGGCGTGGACGAGGACATCTCCTCACTCTTCATTGAAGACTCGGCTAGAAAGACCCGTGAGTCCTCTCTTGCCTTTGAGCTTCACTGACCTGGTGGGGGTATGTTGGGGGTGGGGCGGGAATTAACCCACCAGGGCCAGAGCCACCAACCCTGAGCCCCTGAAGGCGGCCTAAGCCCCATATGCTTTTGTGCTCAACGCTGAGGACCAAAGACGCCAGAGGAGACAAGACCCTCCCTGTTAACCTAGATGCGTCCAGAAACACAGACAGGGAAACTCCCTGGACAGCAGACAGCCCAGAACGACGAGAGAGCTCACGTATGATGGCCCTAGTGCTGCCTCCGCCTTGCTGTATGACAGGGACCGCTACCCTCATCTATAGAATCCCTCAGATGGCTCACCCCTGGCTGCTGCTGCCTCACCGTGGCCCAGGAACTGTCCTGTGCTCACATGCCCTTACTCCAGAGACCATAGCCCACCTGCATGCTGAGGGGGCCTTTCCTTATAGCCACTGCTCCCCAAGGGCATCTGCTGGTGTGGTTTCAAGGACATGGTCGTTGGACGTGGTCTCTTCCCCTTAGTCAGAGACCCCAAGCTGAGCCTTTATCATCAAGGGAGAAAACTCAGAAGTATTTCAATGGCCTTGACAAGGAGAATCCTAGTTGAAAAGAGGGTTTTCCTAGACGGAATCCAGGAGGTCTGGGAGAGAGGTTGCTCCTTCATTATCATCCTCAGAAGTACAGGATCCTGTTAGCTTCTGTGGTCCTAGGACCTGGTTACAATGGTCTGTTAGGAAGTGAAAGGGCCGTGAGGCCTAGAAGCCTCTCCCTGTGGAGTCCCCCCCACACCCCTCCCCCGCCCCTCCCCCAGTACGAGGGGCAGGAAGCGGGTGCACTCAGTGCGTGCTGGACTAGGTAGCAGTGTGTTCATGACCTGAGTCATGGCAATGAAGCTTCTCACACCACATTCTTCTTTTCCTTCCCTCAATCATGCTCCGCTTTCCTGAATCTGCGGCTGCAGTTGCAAACATTCTCTGGCGAGAGGAAGGTACCAAGCTGCCTTGTTTTGTGTTGTGCCTGTGATCACATGTGTTTGTGGTTCTCTAATGGGCCATCTTTCCATGAGCTGCCATCACCTTCTCCAGACATAAGTGGGGTCCACGTGCCACATCGGAGGGAGGGGGGAGATCAATGTCAAACTCAAGTGGCACATAGAGAAGTAAATTTAAAACCTGCTCGTGTCTTTAGTAGATGCTGGTCCATGAGAATTTAAAACTAGAAGGTTTCCATTTACAGCTCATTGAAACCGCCCCTGAAGGAGACCACGTGGCAGGGGCTCCTGGTCAGATCTGGACCTTAACCTTTTCCCAGTAGCTGATACTGGTGCTGAGGTTTAGTGTATACTGTGGGGAAAGGCTGAAGAACAAAGCTACCACGATTTCTGTAAATGTATATTTATATGTATATTTTTAAATGAATAAATTTTTTAAAATTTGTACTTAGCAAACAGTCTTTAAAGATTAAATTGGGTCATACAAATTGCTGTGTTTTATACATCAAAAATGGCCTCATATAGACAACTTCAGATGGTTCAAAACAGAACAGGCACATACAAGAGCTGACTTAGAAAGCCTACATCACTGATCGGGGTGTTTTGCACATGAAGACCTGACCCTATCTCTGAACCCCAGCACCAGAGTGGAGTCTAAATCCCCATGAGGTAACTTCTCCAGTTCATCAGGCAGAGGGGGATGAGTATGAGAAGCAGCAAGAATGTTCAGGGTTAAGCACAAAATCCACCCCCCTCTTTAAAAACCAGCATACTTCCTGTCTTATTTTGCCTGGAGAACCTCACCTGGTGTTCCCTACACCCTGGCTTATGCGCATGCACACAGACTCCAAGCAATTTCCTGAACATCAAGTGCTAATGTTACACAGGAATTCTAGGGGCAAGACAAAGGCAGTGCCCAGAACATGAGGAATTGCTGCCAACAGGCTTTAGGAACTCGTGGAAGAACAAGTCGTAGCAGCAGCCGCTACTCATGCACGGTTGTCCCGGATGCTGCCTGACCCTAGCTCCCAGGCCACGATGCACACAGAGAGCTTTCACTCTGTGTCTTTAAGAGGTGATGTTTTTCTAAGGTGAGGTTACTGCAAAGGGACTCAAGTTTCAAAAGTGGAGACCTGTGAAGAATGCAGGAGGCCCTGGGGCGAGTGAGATGCAGCTACAGAGGCCCACTTAAGACCTACCGCTGCCTTCGGGCTGGCAGGTGCCACACTAATAGCAGACAGTCCATCAGCGAACCAATGCCATCATGCCTGGGCAGCCAGCCACTTGCACCTTTTGCTGCTAAAACTCCGGGCCTGGAGATAGGGAAATGCAGAAGCGAAAACAAAGAGGCTGGCAGGCCACCGCGCGCTGTCAGATCTCACTGGGAGAAATGAACTGATGAGCACACTCAAAAGCAAGGAAAGCCCCTGATGCTCCCTTAGTAGAAGCTAAACTCAGAACCTTCCAGGGGGCTTACCATGAGGCTGCAAAGTCAATTGTTTGTTGAGCGAGTGTTTGTTTAGCCTCACGTTCCATCGCCAGCTGTGAGCAAGGCACTGTGCTCAGACTGAAATGTAGCTACTGCTGCAAACCCCACAGAGAGTCTATTACGCTTTCAATCGTATGTTGGTCCTTCCAGCCATCAACTTTTCGAAAAGCCCCAGGAGGCTGTTCCTGGGGCCTGTGGTTGGGCAAGGACTTTGACCCCCAGGGCCCCTACATTTGAGTGAGAAGTTTGCCGCCTGGGAGGGTACAGAAGTGAAGGTCCTGCTGGTGGCTTCGTCTGGCTCTCGGGGATTCTGCAGTGGCTGCTGTACAGATACTCACAGACCCATCCTCTCAGCTTCTGCGAGGCTGGCAGCCAGCTGTTCGCAGTGACAGGAGCCTTCCTGACAGAGCCCCTTGCAGCACAGAGCCACAGGCAGTTGAGTGTCACAGAGTCAGGGGCCTCTGTCCACACCTGGAGCCACAGGTACTGGTGCCGAGGCCCAGAAAACTGCCTGCAGAGTTGTTGGGAACAAGTGGAAGGAACGGTGCATCCTGTGTGCTGGTTTCCCAGTTCTCTAACTCCCTTGACACTTACCCAGATAGTCAATTAAGTCAGAATACTGGTTTGCTCAGCATGCTGGGAAAGAGAGTGTTTTCTGTCGATTTAACTTTCTTAGCGTTTATAGAAATCTTTTTACTGTTCTACCTTCAAGAGAAGTGACAGGGGCAAAAGGAAGCTGGAGGGAGAACTCAAACCTTACCCATCTCTGTGCCAGGTTTGCCTCTTTGGAGCAATGGAGGCACAGAGCCCAAAGCAGGGGCTCGGGCCTTGGACCTCAGTTCCTCTGTCTTTAAAATAAGGAGGTTGAACTAGCTGGGCCCCCAGGCCTTTTCTTTCCAGATGGCCCCAGCCCTGGGCAGGGGTTGGGGCAGGCAGGTGGATATGATCAAGCTGTGGGCTCTGTCACCTGGCACCAGCTGCCACAGAGACACTAGTGGGGCAGAGGTTGGGGCACAGACCTCTGGAGGAGGGGGTTGCTGGCACAGACAGGCCAGGATTAGGTTTGGACAAAGGAGCACCAGCCGTTCTTAGGACCTACATTCTAGAAGTGGGCGCTATGCATAAATGTGTTTCAAACAAGAGCCTTGGCTTTGGGGGCATCATCTGACTCATTCTGATTTTAGTTGATGAACGACCAAGGGAGGCTTTGTCTTTTAGCACAGGGAAGGTCAAATGTACATCAGCCAAGGCTGTCGTTTATTTAAACATCTGTGTTGGTGGCCAGCCCTGGATGACCTGGGGCAGAAGTGCATGTCTGGGAGGATGGGCTTGGGACTGCAGAGCACTCAGTGTGCTGTTGATTGACAGCCCTCGGGGCTCTATCTCCCCATGCTCCTCACATACCACCTGCTCATCTGGCCTCTCCCCAGCTTGCCCAGGACTTGCACCCAAACTATAGGTTCGTGCGTGGACTCCCCTGGGGGGCAGCTGCTGGGCGGGGCATAACCACAGCTGTGTTTGCTCCTCCAAGGCCTTAGCGTGGGGAACATGTTCTACGTCTTCTCTGATGACGGCATTATCATCCTGCACCCTGCAGACTGTGAGGTCCAGAGGCACCTCAAACCCACTGAGAAGATCTTCATGAGCTACGTGAGTCCCCGCGCCTCGGGCACATCCCCATCACACCAGACAGAACCCTAGAAGTCCGTCTTTCACCTTGCGTGCCATTTGGTTCTTAAATTCCACCTACTACATGGGTTTGGCCTCCCAAGGCCAAGAAAGGAACATATGAGGCTGACAGTATCAACTCTCATTCCTTCCCACAGCAGCTACTGCCATGCACTGAGCCCAAGGTGAGCCTCAGGGCAGACAGGTGAGTTCCTTGGCCTCTCCAAGTTCACAGTCAGATGACGGAGGCAGCAAAGTGAATAGACAGCTGCCCAGTGGGCTGTTAGAAGGACATGCAACGTGCACGAGGACATCAAGAGAGGCCTCTCCAGACTTGGGAGGACAAAGTCAGAGAAGGCTCCTGGGACAGGTGATGTCTGTCTCAGTTTTAAAGACAAAGTAGGAGTTGGTGATGGGTTTGTAGAGTAAATGTCACAAACATGGTGATCAGAGACGTAAAACATCATGTCATTCATGTTCACAGAACCAAAAATGCTCTGTGCCTGGAGGGAAGGGTGGAGGTGAGAGGGGCCTAAGAGAAGGACGCAGCAGGTAAGGGACAAGGCTGAGGGGTTCTGATGGTACCCAGATGGTCTGGGAACCCCTGAAGGAGGAGGGATGGTCGTGGTCAGGTTGCTCCAGAACATGTGCAGAACCTCTGTGAGGGTCATGAGCAGAGGACTGGCCCGGGGGCACAGAGGTAGTAAAGAAAGTAATTATCCAGGAGACAGCGGTGTCCTGGTGAAGGCAGAGGAGACGGGGAGAACTGATTACATTTTAAAGCGATTCACAGGTAAAATCGACAGGGAACCTGAGGATTAGCAGAGGCGCAGGTAACCCAGAGTCCCGTGAGGAGGAGGGTGCCCTTCACGTGGGCAGGAACAGTTCCTTCTCTACCACTCCACCAGGCTTGTGCCACTTGCTGGGGCTGGGGGCGGGGGACCCAAAGAGCAGGACAGATAAGCTCCCATCAAGCAGATGAGGCTGGCCCGTGGTGTGCTGAGTTTTAGGTGCCCATGGGATCCATGCACAGAAACATCCAGAAGGCAGAGAGGTAAGTGGTAATGGTGACGTGGAGAGGCCTGGGCTCTGTGGCAGGCAAAAGAAGTGGCTTTAACGAAGCCAGGAGAACACGGGTCAGAACCCAAGGCCGAGTGTACAAAAAGAAGGGGCGCTCAACTCGCCGATAGAGGAGGCGAGCCTAGAAGTCCTCAGTGGCCCTCAGGAAACTCGAAGAGAAAGCACCAAACACATGAATGCCCAGCATGTCAGAGGTGCCATGAGCAAAACAGGAGGCCAGATAGAACGGGCAGCTTAACATGGTGTGGGCGGGGGCAAAAGAGACGATGGCTGGTAGCAGATCCAGAAAAGTCTTGACAGCCCTCAAGACCCAGCTGTCAGGAAGCATCACCCAGGTGGCGCTTCCTCACCCCACCCCACCCCACCGTAGGGCTCTCTCCCTCTGGGATCCCACTTGGCCTGGCAGTGGTGGTTTCTTGCATGAGGTCTCGCTTCTCCTACTAATCCCGAGTGCCTGAGGGTAGAACTATATCATGAATCCAAAAGAGTCACCTGAAAGCCCCCGCGTGCCCTCCCCTTGAGGACATACAGTGAATGAACAGGAATAGTGGTGGGCTTGGAGGTCATGGCAGATATGGGCTTGTCCCAGGCAAGTTCCTGAAACATGTCTGCTGCATTGTTGTGCTGACTGTGGGTGTGTCTCAGGCTATTGCATTTCATACACATGTAGCTTGGGAGCCACTGTCTTCTAGGCTGCTTCATTCAAATTAATCATTATTTCTAAAGTGTTATTACCTCTGATGAATTTTCCCTCTCTGCACTAGGACCAATCTATAAAGAATTGTCCTAGCTCATTTCTAGCAGTTAGGTTTGAGTAACTGCACCCCGTCACATTGGCACTGATTTTTAATATATTTGTAGCACCTTCGCCTGTCGTTTGGGGGAACTCCCTCAAATCCTAACCAGGACAATTTTCCTAAGAAGCTAGATCAAGTCACAGTAAGAGTCCTAAGGTGTTACAGGCAACACAAGACCATGGTGAGCTATGGAACAATCCCAAATAGCAGTTTTCTCATCTAAAAAATGTCCAAACACACCACAGGACGGTTACAATGGAATGACCCTCTTTCTAAAGTGCCGGGTGAGTGGGAGGTTGATGCATCTTCCCTCAGGCCTCTCTGCTGGGTTACTTGTCTACTTTGCCCAGCAGGAAGCAGCTAGATTAATAGATAAGGGCACAGGCTTCGAGTCAGGCTGGCCTGGGTTCAGATCTCACCTCTGTCACTCAGCAGACTTGGTGGCTTTAGAAAAGTTACTTAACCTCTCTAAGCCTCAGCTTTCTCATATGCAAATTGGGCTTATTATGAAGAGGAAATGTGATGAAAGTGGCAAGAAGAAAGGAGAAAGACCTGTCATAAAGCTATCCCATCCATTTAGGAAAGAAATGGGTAGAGGTGGGAAGTCCATGAACTCAGAGATTTGGGAGGAGTCTCAGTATTCCTTGAGGATGAATTTGTGGTGAGTTGCAGGCAGAAGGAAAAATCAAAGACAGTGGTCATGCTTTGTACTTGGCTGCCGGGATGGTGATGAGGACCCAGAGAGAGGAGAGGAACGGTTCAAGTGTGTGGATGGTTGGGTATGAGGCAGCCATAAGAGAAGCAGGTGGGAACTGGAGAAAGTATTTGTGAGCTACAGACGCAGATCTGGGAGCCATCAGCACAGAGGTGTGGCTGTGCCTGGCTAAGGTAGCTGAGATTGCCAAGGGAGTGTGTGAGTGATTTGAGAGGGGCACGTAGAAAGAACTCTGGGGCCGTCACAGTTAACAGGCAGACCAACAGGAACTACAAAGAAGGCTGAGACAGTTAAGGAAAACTATGAGAATGTATATCATGGAACACCGAGAAAAGGCCTTCCCATTCGTTTATTCGTTCAGCAAGTATATTAGAGCACCCGGGGTGTGCCGGGCACTGTACTAAGTGCTACAGATTTAACAGTGAACCAAAGAGCCTGCTCTCCTTACAATCTAGTGAAAGAGAGACTAAGCATAGCTGGACAAATAAATGCACGAAGTCTAGTGGTGAATGCAAGACGCAGACAGGGAGCAAGGACGACTACGGGGAGGGGGGAGGCGGAGCTACATCAGGTCAAAAAGGGCCTCTCAATAAGGTGACACTGAAGCAGAGACCTGAAGAACATGAGGGAACAAACTGCACAGACATCTGGGGAAGAGCATTCCCGCAGAGGGAACAGCCAGTGCAAGGGCCCTGGGGTGGAAGCGTGGCACGAGTGAAGGGCAGCGAGCATGCGTGCACGAATAGGCTGGGTAAGGGAGAGACGAGCAGAGACGGGTCAGAGTAGCAGGAACCAGCGTGTACCGGGCCTTGTAGCTTCAGGAAAGGCCTGGGTCTTCCTGTGAGCAAGAAAGTGTTACTGGGGTGGGGCAGGTCTGAGAAAATGAGGAACATGACCTGGCTTGCACTTCACAGTGAGCCCTGTGGTGTTGGTGTGGAGAACAGGCTGGGGAGGCCAGGGCAGAAGCACAGGCTGGCTGGGTGCTACAGCGGTTACTCGGGTGGCAGACTATGGGGCTGGAGCCCTGGTGGCAGAGGTGGAAGTGGTAGGAAAGAATCGAATCCTTGGATCTATTTTGAAGGTAGAGCTGAAACGATCTTTAATGCACTGGGTGAGGGTTGAAGGTATGGGGGAGAAAGAGAAGTGTGAAAGATGGCCTCCATGCTTTGGGGGCTAAGGGAGAAGCCACGGAGCTGCCATTGTTCGAGTGGAATGAGCAGGACTGAGAATTTGTTTTGGACATATGTTTGAGATGTACTTCAACCAACCAGGTAGAGCTAGGTAGTGGGCTGCGTAAGTCTAGAGGTCAGGGAAGAGGCCTGAACTATCGATGTAAAATTGGAAACTGTAAGCAGGTAGACTGTAGTTAAAGCCATAGGTTTGGATGAGATTAACAAAGGAGTAGATTTTAGAAAAGTCATCAGGAGTGAACCCTGCAGGGTCCAGGAATGAAGCAGGCTCAGCCCCTAGGGTGGGACAGAGGGAAAAGGGAGGAATAGTCAACACAGTGTCAGATAATGCCCCAAGTTCAAATAAAGTGATAGCAGGGGGTTCATTGAATAACTGAGGAGTCAGTATTGACCTCAGTGAGAACACAGCCCCCTGTGGTGAGGACTAAAGCCGGGGGTTAAGGCGCTCCTGAAAAATGAGGAAGCACAGAGAGAGCAGAGAAAACTCTTTCAGAAGTTTGGCCACTGACAGCTGGTTGTTGTTTTTTTCTAAGATTTATTTTATTGTTTGTTGAGAGAAGGTGAGAGAGAGAAAGAGAAGGGGTGGGCCTAGAGCAGTCTCCATAGTTGTACATCATTAGTTGTGACATGGTTTCCTTCCACAGAGGTGGGTGTGGGAACCGACTGGGGGCCTCCTGCGTGGGAAGTGGGACCCTTCACTGCCATTCGGCAGTTACCAGTTGTACCGCATTTCAGCATATGGGCTTTGCATGGGCCAGAATGCCATCTCCAGACCTCATGGTTACAAGGCAAGGGCTCACCCTACTGAGCCATCCCGGCACCTCCCACTGACGGGTTCTTAAATGCTGGAGATGACAGGGAGAAAGCACGTGAGAGTGGGGGCAAATCCAGAGCTGGAAGACGTGATGGGGAGGCCTTCAAAGAGAGAAGTGGGAGGCGTGTGTGCCCACTCCTGTGAAGCCAACAGATTCTAAGTGAGGGCACAAAGGGACAGGGCACATTGGAGGAGAGGGGAGCCAGAGATGTCGGGGGAAGAGGACGGTCAAGAGGATAGATGGCGGCCTATCTCCTTCACAGGAAGAAATCTGTCCTCAAGGGGAAGGCGATGCCACCCAGTCATGCGAGTGGGCGTCAGCAGTGAACGTCAGGCACCGGTATATCTACGTGGCCCAGCCATCACTCAGCAGAATCCTCGTGGTCGACGTGCAGGCCCAGAAAGTCCTACAGGTACGTCGGTCTAAGGGAAGAGGGGACTCCCAGGCGGGCACAGCCTGCCAAATCCTCCTTTGCTTCTTGTGCTTCCTCAGCTGCTAGGAGAGGCGTTCAGGCAGGAGGCAGGAAAAAGCAAAGAGGATTCGTGTGCAGTGATCCATCGAGTCTTGATTCCTCCTCGGTGCCAAGCACTGTCCTAAGTGCTTGAGAAACAGCCAAAAACGAGCACAGCGGTCCTAGAACTTCATATCCAGTTTGGGGAGGCAGATCAGAAATCACAATGTCAGAGAGCTGTCAATAGGAAGAGCTAGTTAGCTGGAGGTGAAATGTGACAGAGGGAGATGATTTTAGACTGGCCCTTGCTCTGGAGGGGGACAGAATCTGAGGTCTCAATGCCAAGCAGGATTCTGACCCTGGGAGCAGGGGGAAGTGAGTCCAGTGAGGAGAGGGGAGCGGGACACAGTGAGGTCGGGGCTAGACACAGGCTAGACACAGACGGGAAGCCATGGAAGGGTTTTCACCAGGGAAGGGCTGTGATCTGACTTACATTTTTAAAGAGTCAGTCTGGCTACTGAGTTAAGAACAGACTGGAAATTAGAGCAGCGATGTGGTCACTGAAATAAGCCAGGCAAGAGACTGTGACAGCAGTGGAGGTGGTAAGAAGTGATCAGAATCTTGATATGTTTTCATTGTGGCTCCCTAAAGATTTCCTGCTAGGTCGAAATGTAAAGTTTGAAAGGAATCAGGGTTGTTTGCTTGTTTTACCTTCAGCAACTGTGGAATGGTGATGCCATTTACTGTATGTGATGGGCTGAATAATGGCCCCTGCGAGACCCCCATCCTAATCCCCAGAACCTGTGAATATCATCTTATATGGCAAAGGGGTCCTTGTAGCAGATGTAAGTAAATTACCAATTTTTAAGTGAGGAGTTATCCTGGATTATCTGGGGTTATCCCTAAATGCAAACAAAAGTATCCTGGTAAGCGAGAGGTAGGGAGGACTTTGGCTACATAGAAGGAGGCAGTATGAGGACTGAGTCATTATGCCCCCCTTACTTGAGATAGAGATTTAATCTCAAGTAAACAGATAAACACAGCTGGAGTCAAAGCCGACGTTTAGGCTGGAGATGGCAATAAGAGCATCATTGCTATGTTAAATCCAGAGAACTGGATAAAAAAAATCACTCAGGGTAGACAGAGGAGAGGTCAAGGTTGGAGCATTCCAGTACCTAAAGCTCAAGAAGAAGAGAAAAAAGCCAATGGGGAGACCCAAAGGAGTAGCTGAGAGGTAGGAAACAAGTTAGGAAAGGGAAGTGTTTTAGGAAGAGTTAGTAGTCAGTGGTGTCCCACGTTGCTGAGAGCATGTATATGTTGTGACACTGGCCATTGGGTTTGGTACCTGGATCACCTTGGCAGGAACAGGGAGGAGGGTAATGAAGGGATAAAAGCCTGAGGGAGTGGACCCCAGTTAGAACAGTAGGTAAGGTAGTGCAGGTGGCGAATATACACAACCATTTGGAGGGCTTTTGCTGTAACGGTGAGTACAAGTAGACACATGAGGCAGGCGCTGGAAGAGGATGCCGAGGGAACTTTATTTTTAGAATAGGTGACATTACAGCATTTGTATGCTAATGAGAAAAATAACTGTTCCCACAATTCTCCCGTCTTCTGCATCATGGAAGCAGTCAGGATCCAATGAAATCCAAGAAATACGAGTGGAGATGCTAGCCTTAGAGACAAGCATATTTTCATGATAAAAAAGGAAACGAGAGGTATTCAGGCACAGGTGCAAACAGATGATGCAGTAGGTGGTGCGTGGATGAACTTCTCTTCTGATTGCTTTAATTTTCTCAAGGAATAAGAAGGAAAATTACCACCAAGGCTGGAGGTTAGAGGAAAGGTGAAAGTTGCATGTGAGATTGAATTGACCAGGGAAACATGGTAGAACTGCTGGGTAAGAGTGAAGGCCCACTTAAGGACTGGAGATGAAAAAATTAAAGCGAGATTAATGAGCAGTTGTCTTTTTTTTCCAGCACCACTCAGCTGTCCTGGTGCAGACTCATTGCAGGGAGAAAGTTGGCTATAACCAAGGTAGTGGTTTCTCCTGACAAATCCGACAGGCTTTTTAGCTTTCTTTTTGTTACTGATTTCCTGCATCAGAGAATATACTTCAACTAATTTCGGTCCTTTGAAATTTATAGGAGCTTCGTTTATGACCCAGCTTACCAATTTTGGTGATATTTCATGTGTACTTTAAAAGAATGTGTATTCTGATGTGAGGGACAGTGTTCTATACATATGTCACAAATGTCAAGTTTGTTATATTGTTCGGATCTTCTGACTGATTTTCTGTCCACTTACTCTATCAGCTGCTAAGAGGTGTGTTGAAGTCTCCCACTATGATTGCAGATCTGAGTTCTACCCATTTTTGCTTGAAAATTGTAATACCTTCCTAGGGGGATAATTCTTTTATTCTTACAAAATATTCCTCTTTATCCCTGACAATGCTTCTTCTTTTTTTTTTTTTTTATTCTGACAATGCTTCTTGTCTGATCGTCTATTTTTATCTGAGGATAGACAAAGCTAGATCATATTTATTTAGATTGTTCTCATGGTATAATGTTCTATCCTGTTACCTTCAGCCTGTGTCCATATATTTAAGGTGGTCTTTTATAAAGCCACATGAAGCTGTCTTTTGATTTTTGTCTTTTATATATCTATTTAATAATCTTGATCTTTCACTTGTAGTATTTATCCATTTATATTTAATGTAATTAATCTATATACCATCATCTACCATCTTCCTGCTTTTTAATTTAACCTGTTTGTTGCTTTTCTTTCCTTTTTGCTTCCTTTTGATTCATCAAATGTTTTCATTCCATTTTTCCCTCTGTTAAGTTGTTGACAATGCATTCTTTTATATTGTTATTATTACCACCATTGAGATCATAATCTGTATCCTTGCCTCAGTAGTTTCATACAATCGTTTCATACAAATTATTTCACTTCCCATTAATAGAACCTTAGAACACTAATTCCTTTAACCTGCCTCCTGCCTTTTGCATTATTGTAGGAATGAATTTTAACTCTACAGATACTTTAACCCCCAAAGATATGATTATTATTATTTTGTACAGTTAATAGTCATTTATATTTATTCACATATTTACCTTTTCCATTATTCTTTTTCTTTTCTGAGGTATATATGAGTATTTATGTCTGAAATCATTTTTATTCTGACTAAAGGAGTTTCTTTAATAGCACTCTTGGTGCAGATCTGCTGGCAACAGATTCTCAGTTTTTGTTTTAAAGTGAAGGGCAAATGATGCTGTTTTCAAAGTATATGTTCACTGGATATAGAATTCTACATTGGCAATTATATCTTTCAGCATTTGAAGATGCTGTTCCATTGTCTTCCAATCTTTTTGTTAATAGGTCAACTGTCAGTCTTGCTCTTTTAAAGGTAATGTATCTTTTGTTATTACTTTTCAGATTTTCTCTCTGGTCATTAGCAGCTTTACTATGATGTGTCAGGCATGGTGTGCCTTGTATTTTTTTATTGGGGGGTTGCAGAGGTTCTTGAATGTGTGGATTGATATCTTCCCTCAGATTGGAAAATTCATAGCCATTGTTTCTTCAAATATTCTGGCGCCAAATATTCTCTTGCTTCTTCCTATACAACTCTGTTTTAAAAAAATAAAATAGTTAGCCCTATCCATTTTATCACACATCTGTCTTCCACTCTTATTTTCCATCTCTTTTTGGCTATGTTCCTTTGGATATGTTCTAACCCCCTTTCAGTTCATTAACTACATAGTATATGTCTAATATGGACTTAACAAACATATTTATTGAGTTCTTAATTTCAGGTATTGCATTTTTCACTTCAGAATTTTTACTTAATTTCAAATTACCTTTTCAGGGATCACTTATGAGGTTTGTTTCTATTTTCTTTATGTTGTTTTTAGTCAGATAGTCCATATCGTGGAATACCTAGTAATATTTTAAATGCCGAACATTCCATATAAAATATAATACTTTAGGGGAAGCCAGGATGGCTCAGCAGGTTAAGCACTTGCTTTGCAGCCCCAGGGACTGAGGATCAAGTCCTGGCCCTGGCCTGTGTGGACCCATATGCCAAACTGGGATGGGAAGCCCCCAGCCCAGTTCCCACCCTGTGCAGCCCCTGCCCACCTGTGTGAAACGAAACCATGTTGAAAACTGATGATGTACAACTATGGAGACTGCTCTGGGCCCTCCCCCTTCTCTCTGTCTCTCTCTGCCTTTCTCTCTGTCAAAAACAATAAAATAAACCATAACTTTAGATGACTCTAACCCACCAACTAGGGTTTACCCTTTCCTCCACTAAGCAGAGAGAGCAGAGATGAATCATTTCAATCTAATCACGTACTGAGTTGACTCACAGCTGAGTTAAAGTTTTTGTAAGGCTTCACTCCCAGTCCTAGAGTAAAGTCTTCAGGGGTTTTAACTGAGAGTCTAATATGTTATTCAGGACCTGTTCTCTTCCATGTCTTTGCTCCTCAGCACATTCAGACTGTGGAAAACATTGTTCTGAACTTGAAGAGATAAACTGAAACTCTCTTAGACTCCTGTTCCACAGCACCTCAGAATGAGAATCTGAAATAGGATGAAAAAAGGTTAAGCAGAAAGGAGAGAGAATGGCTACAGTCCAAACTTGAAGGACATTTTGATGTGAAGAGGGTGGACAAATGGGGTATCTGGAGGAGGATGTATAGTCAAGAGGATTTTTTAAAGAGAGGGAGTAATGAGAAACTAGCGATGATGTGTTAAGAAGCTCTGGGGAGAGGAAGATAGTACCAGATCGTAAAGCCTTTGGTAAATGAAGGGAAGCATCCTGGAAGCTGGGAGACAATAGGAACAACAAAGAGTAGCCGTAGCCATGAGCAAAGGACCTGGGGCACATGAAGTGTCAGAAAATAGTGACAGTCTCTACTTGAGGTTTCAAAGGATAGGAGGTTTGAATTAGAGCAAGAAAGTAAAAGGAGACTTCAAAGATGGTGATAAATGGAGAAGAAATATAAAAGTGTTTCATCAGGGATGGGTAAAAATCAAGAGTTCAGTTTTATAAATGTTGAGGTCATCAACAGAGGAATGAAATCTGCAGTCATCGGAGTACAGTGGGTGATTTGAAGCCATGGTATTGGATGAGCTCACAACATTTAGAAGTCAGGCTGAGGACGGTAAGCTGGGAAGGTGGGGGGCGGGGGTACTGAGTGAAGAAAATGTTTCAGAAGGAACAGTTAACCATATGGAAACCTGCTGAAATGCCAGGTAAGAGGAGCGTCACAGAGATGATGCCTGAGTCTTACATGCAAGCCTGGCTAGAACAGTTCAGTGGAGTGATAAAGACACACACAGGGTGGGGTGAGTACAGGAGAAGTGGATTCAGGGTCTTCATAGTTCTTTAGAGACGTTTTGACCAATGGGGGTTTTCCCCCCTAAGATCAGAAAAGCTAGAATACAGTTAGTTGACATTTCAGAAATTATATTGACAAGGTATAGGTTAGGGTGGCTGAGGTGCAGAGGCAGAAAAGATGATTGAAAACTGAGAATGAACTGAGAAAGTAGAGCTTTGGATGAAGTATCCACATGGATTTGAAGGCACTGAACTCGGAAATCCAGTGAGTAGCAGAGAAGACAATGCTCCGTGTTGCATTAATGTCTTTAGTGAGCAAAGGGCAGGGCCAGGACCTTGGCCAATGACAAGAGCAGCAGTCATAGTCTAGTGTCATGAGCATCACAGAACAGTGTTAGAACTTATAAAACTCAATTATGAGAAGTGGAAGAAAAAACCATCTGTATTTGACATGGCCACAGGCAATAGCAGTTTCAGTTACAGCAGTAAAACCAGGGTCTACCCGGTGCTGTAGTGTGAGTCCCAGAAGCTCCAGCTGAAGGATATACAAGCTAGACTGCAGAGGTAAGGTGACAGTGGCTGATCTGAGATGGCCCAGAGGGATGAGCCCACGCACCAGAATTGGGCCTCAGGGCAGCCTGGAAAGGGTACGGGGGCTTCAGGAGGCCCCACAGGGATCCAGAAGTGATGGGAGCATCCTCAGCTGGTTCTTCAGTGGAAAACTCAAAGCCTCGATGTTTAGGCTTTTGCCAAGATGCTCTGGGTTTCTTTAAGTAAATCACACAAGAAGTTTTTAAAAGGGAGAAATGATGGACAACCCATTTTATGCTTCTGAAGACAAACCCAGAAAGGAGGCTCCTGCCTCCCGTGTTCCCTAGCCGGCTCATTGCCAAGGAGTGGTGGCCACATGCATGGAACCAGCAAGGACCACTGTGTCAGCCTCTGCAACCAGCATGACCCACGTGTCACTATTTTTTTCAAGTCCATAGGTGTGGACCCTCTGCCGGCTAAGCTGTCCTATGACAAGTCCCATGACCAAGTGTGGGTCCTGAGCTGGGGGGACATGCACAAGTCTCAACCAAGCCTCCAGGTATGTTGAACATGTGGAGGAGAAAGGCCTCTCCCCATCTAACAAATACCTCCTGCTTCCCTAGGTGGCTAATCACATTTCTATCCCACCAATGTCCCTACAGGCCTGAGAGCAGGAAACAGCCTCAGGCAATCAGTGAGGCCTGCTGTTAAAGACAGTAGTGCTGACTATGGCTAGGGCTCTGACACTGACAGCCAGAAGGAGGCTCCTGGGCCCGCCCAGCCCCACAGCACCTGCCACTCCTGAGCCAGGAGCTGTGGAAGCCAAGCAGCAGTAAAGCCCGGGGGCCCAGGCTTTCTTCCCCTGGGGCTGAGCTGGCTGGAGAACAGCATCAGAGCGAGCACTAGCCACTGGCCAGTGTCAAAGAGAAAGAAGCAGCATCAATGGAGTGCTCACAGTGTGCACAGGCACAGAAAAGGCAGGGAACCTGTCCGCGGTCCAAACCCACAGCCTGACTCTGCAGCCCACAGCTTTAGCCGCTGCCACACCTCCCAGGCAGAGCTCGGGCCCGGAGAGCCCTGGGCTTCCTGCCTCCACCAGCCCAGAAAGGTCCACACCACCCCGTGTTGAGTGTGCCTGGCTCAGCCCCTCTCGTCAGGGACACATGAGAATGTTGTGCTCTACGAAAAGCAACTGAAAGTCCTGTTTTCTCAGCTCTCCCAAAGATTGTGCATAGATGCACCACAGATGCACAGAAAAGTTCATTCATTACCCACGACAGATGCCTTGAGTTTTAGGGTTTCCTTCTCAGAATCCCAGCTGAGATGGGCCGTACACGGAGCCAAGTTTGCCCTGTTCCCAAGGCTGGCGAGAGGTCTGGGACACCCGGATCTAGACAGGTTTCTCCCCAAGGACTGACCACCTCCTCACCTTCCTCTGCACTAATGTGCCGGGCTGGGGACACTGCTTCACCTCCTATAAACTGAGACTATTGTCACTCAATGGACCCATCAACCAGTCCTGGGCCCCAGTGAGCAGACAACAAATAGCAAGGCATTAGAGGACCCAGGAGCCAGAATAAAGGTCACTGAAAACAGGGTATAAGCTCAGAGAAATAGGATTATTATTGATCCTTCTGGCAGCTCTAAGAAAGTACTTAAGGAAATGCAAGGAGAGAGGCCATCAAAAAAGATTTTTCTGGAACTAAAAATGAACACAAATGATCTCCTAATTTTAAAGTGCAGTGTGAAGGTTAGACATGCATGGTGTCTACTGAGACACAAGCAGTTACCTGAAAGATAAGAGAGAAAATCTCAAATCACAGAACAAATATATGAAGAGATTGAGACTTGAAGTCTCAGAAGTTCAAAAAGAGAAAAGGTAAAAGCTGGAATGAATGGCAAACATTAAATTTATAATAAAACTTGAGCTAAAAAACTTAATCATGTCAACTGAAAGGGGTCTACACATTCCTGACTAGACTGATGAGAAATGACATATCTGTGCCCAGCCCAGTGAAGGAATAAAGGGGAACTCTTACAAGGCAGAAAGGACGTGTTACCTGTAAAAGCAGCAACAATCAGATGGGTCTTCTCACCTGCAACAGGAGCTGGAAGACCATGGAATGACATCTGCGTGCTGCTGAAACACAAGGGCTGAAATCCAAGGTACCATTCACCTGTCAGGACAAAAGAAAGATATAAGGATATCTGAAAATTGGGAGAGCGCATCACTCATGTGCCCATCTGAGGAACCAGACCAGAGACATCATGGTGGAGAAAGATACAGAGGAGACAGTCATAAGTAATGAACCTCGAGAGGAAGCTGTAAAATTAAAAGATGGATGAGGAGAAATTATACAGAAATGCTAACTAAGGATGTTTGAATTAGGGGAGACATGTTGAAAGAGAAATCTTGATACCAGGCTATAACTAAAGATAAATTATTTCAGTAAAAATGAGAGTACAAAGTGGAAGACAGAGGAGAAAGTAAGAAAACTCAAAAATATCATCTTACTCGAATAAGAGAAGATATAGAGAATGTCATTTGAAATTAATAACTGAAAACTGAATATCTCATTACTCCAAATGTGACAAACTGAATTATTCTAATAAAAGCAGAGTGATCAGATTGGGTTTTAAAAAGAAAGAAAACTAGCACATATAAACCAAAATGATGACAAAAGATTAAATTTGGGGAAGCCGGGATGGCTCAGTGGGTTAAGCACTCACTTTGCAGTCCCGGGACCAAGGATCAAATCCTGGCTCCAGCCCATGTAGACCCATATGCTGAACTGGGGTATGGTGGGAGGCCCCCAATTTGGTTCTTACCCCCTCCTCCAGTTCGGCCCCTGGCTCGGGAGGGCATGCCTCCCATGCAGGTCCTTTGCCCAGTTCCCACCCTGCACAGCCCCCGTCCACCTGTGTGAAATGAAACTATGTCGAAAACTGATGACGTACAACTATGGAGACTGCTCTGGGCCCTCCCCCTTCTCTCTGTCTCTCTCTATCTCTGTCTCTCTGTCTCTATCAAAAACAATAAAATAAATCTTTTAAAAAATATTAAATTTAAAGGAGTGGAAATAGGGATACTAGAGGAACAAAAAATATGTATAAGTGGTAATATCAGACAAGATGGAATTTAAGGTTAAAAGTACTAACCAGCATAAGGAGAGACATAATGTGACAGTGAACAGCCAATAGATATCAAACAACATGACAAGCAAATACACGAAGTAAGAGGGATTAAAAATACAAGGGGAACTTGATTTAAAATGCACTTAAATTGTACATACCAAGGAGACAAAATAATGATATGGGAAAAGTTAATAATATGGATAAAAAACTTGGTTTAACAAATATATAGAAAACCTTTCATGTACCAAATACAGTTTTTTCACATGTTCACATATAGATAAGTATATCAGTAATCACAAAGAAAACTTTAACAAATGTTGTAGAAGTAGATGTGATAGACTACATTATTTGATAATTAGAAATAATTAAAATATGGCCTAACAGAAAACACTCCTACATAACTATTGGATCAAAGAGGAAATTAAAAGGGAAATTACAACTGTGTCAAAAGCAGTGAAAAAGAGACCATTCCACATCAAAACCAATGGGATAAAGAGAAAATTGTGACTTAATAACCTGCAAAGGAATATTTGTGTTAAGAAATTAGAACAAAGTGATGGGCAAAAAAGGAATTAATAAAAACGACTGAGGGGGAGCCGGGGTGGCTCAGTGGGTTAAGTGCTCACTTTGCAGTGCCAGGGACAGGGGATCGGGTCCCGGCCCCAGCCCGTGCGGAACCATGTGCTGAGCTGGGAGCTCCCCCAGTTCAGTTCTCTCTCTAGCTCTGTCTCTGTATCTCTCTCTCTCTCTGTCAAAAATAAATAATAAAAATATATTTTAAAAATCCTATTAAAAAAAAAACAAAACGACTGAAATTATTAGAAATAGAACAATAGAGAAACAGGGATGCAGGGATAGCTCAGTGATTTGAGTGCTTGCCTCACAATTGTGTGATCCGGGGTTCAATTCCCAGCCCCAGTCCATGCAAACCTACATGCTAAACTGTGGTGCAACTGGTAACTACTGAGATGGTTCAGTGGCGAAGTTTCTCACCTCCCATGTGGGAGACCCCCAGTTCAACTCTCACCCTGTGCAGTCCCACATCCACCTGTGTGGAATGAAACCATGTCACAAAAAAAAAGGGGGTGGGGGGAGTGAAATAGATAAATTCTTCATAAGCCTAATAAAAGAAAAAATAAAATAGACAAACTGAGGAATGATAAAGGGGTATGGCTACAGATACAGGATGAAAATAATTCTAAAATAATACTACATTGCAACTCTGGGGTGGCAAATTTAAAACCTAAAACAGTCCTGGGAAGCCGGAATGGCTCAGCGGGTTGAGCACTCGCTTTGCAGCCCTGGGGACCAAGGATCGAATCCCGGCCCTGGCCCATGCGGACTCATATGCTGAACTGTAGTCTGCTTCCTATGCAGGAGGCCCCCAGCCCAGTTCCTGCCCTGCGTAGCCCCCACCCACCCATGTGGAACAAAACCACGTCGAAAACTAATGAAGTTCAACTATGGAGACTGCTCTGGGCCCTCCCCTTTCTCTCTCTCTCTCTCTCTCTCTCTCTCTCTCTCTCTCTCTCTCTCTCTCTCTCTCTCTGTGTCTGTGTCTCTCTGTCTGTCAAAAACAATAAAATAAATCTTAAAAAAAAACTAAAAGAAATGGATGATTGTTTACTAAATGTAGGGGTAAAAATGACCTGGCTTAACAAAAAAAGAACTTGAAATAGAACATTCATCTTAGGAAAGATTTTTTTTTAAAGATTAAAGATTTACCATAGAAAATTGTACAGCTAAGTTTTCTCAAACCTTCCAAATATAATTTTAATATTATTTGAACTGTCACAGACCATAGGGGAAAATGTATAAAGCTCCTTCATTTGTTTTAAATAGCCAGAATAATTATAATTATAAAAACTGACCAGTCTATAGTTCTATTGTTTATACTATTTTTAATCTCACAAATGAAAAAGCAACTTCTAATTATGGAATTAGAAATAGAGTTCAGCAATGCATGTAATTGTACAAGCAGGGAACAAAGTTCCAGATGCGACGATGGTTCACTCCCAGGAAGTCAGTTAACATTATGCATAACACAAATAAAAACAGAAAAAGAAAACTTACGATATCTTCAATAAATGCTAAAAAGACATTCAATCAAATACAGCAGACATTCTTAATAAAAAAATAAAACCTAAAATTAAAAATAGAAGGGAACTTTTTAAATATAATGAAGACTATTTCTCAGAAACCAAGAGCAAATTTTGCCTAAATGACAAAACACTAAAAGCATTTTAATTAATATCAGGAATTAGATCATGATGTTCACCATAACTGGCAAATCTAGGAAATGCACGATCACAGGGAAATGACACAGAATGAACAAACCTACCTGCATCACTGTGGGCCACGGCTAAGGAGACACGTTCTTGCACAAGCTACTCCCCGAAAGGCCAGCTGGCACCGACTTCGTGGTCAGCAAACCAAAAGCCTCAAAACAGTGCTTTTTGATTCAAACACTTGACATCTCAGAACGTATCAAAAGGCCATGACCACGGCTACAGACAAAGATTTAGGTATAATGTTATGTGCGACTGCATTTATACTTGTAAAACATTAAAAAATATATATTCTAATGTTCCTAACTCTCCAACACTAAGGAACTGGTCACACAAACTGTGCTGTGACTACAGGAAGGTGTGTCGGCAATGGCGGCCCTCCCCCATCAGCATGTTTGAACCTTTGGCATCTCCTCTAATCCTGCCCAGCACTCTCTGGCCCACTCCCAGGCCCAGCTTCTAACTGCCTCTCAGCCTGTCCCACTGGATACCTTGTCCCCTGCCCTTCCCCAAGTGTCTTTTCTTAGCTGGCTTGTCCATCCTCTGAGGGACATGCTCCATCTTCCTTACCCCATGCTGACTCCAATGGCATCTGATCCCCGGCTACCTATGCAAGTCTCCTGAAGCACACCCATAGAGCCAACAAATCCGAGGGCTTCGGCGTTACCTTGGGGCGGTGATGTGCCCAGCCACGTGCTGCACACAAGGCCAAGGAAGGAACTCACAACTCAGAACCATGACGCTGACTTGCCCACAGTGGTTCAGTGTCTCATGGGACTGCGTTTCGATGAAGTACCCTCTGAATATAGGGTGTCAGAGCAATGAAGTGTCAATGACACCAACCGCTGACAACCTGTAATTTCCTGTCTCTCTTATGAGCTAAAATGACAGGCCTGCATCTTGGAATTCTCAGGCATTTTCCCCTAGGTGCTCTAAGACCCAGTTTCCTAAGGCGGATATTTTCTTCATGCCCATTTCTTTCATTTTTGCCTCATGGACTTGCCATGGAAGTTGTCATTTGGCCATTTTTTTTTTAATCACAGGAAAATAACCTAATGCAACTTTAGAATTTTAGAGCTGCCCCAAGACTGAAAATGACAACCCTCAGCACTCCACTCTGGCATTCTGCCTGCTGACCACCAGGCCTGATTCAGAAGACTCAATCCCCAAGCCCACCTGAGGAGGCAGCCAGGTGCTGTTTGCATAAGAGCCAGAAGGCAGTCCCATCCGGAAAAGGACAAAGTCTCCAGAGCTCCAAACCTTGGGAGTCACGAGCCTCACCCGAGACTGGCCTCTCAGACTGCAGAAAGCTGGCTCCTTCCCCCTGTGCACACGGCCACAGTGTCGAGATCAGGAGAAGGGTCTCGGCGCCCTGTTCGGGGTCTAGCCTCTGCTCAGGTCCTGCTCACAGGGTCTGGCCTTGTCCTTGGAGCCCTCAACCCAAATTGCCCACAGGCTGGCCAAGCTTTGCACATAGCTGCAGGTTGGCCACCTTTCTGAGCAACGGCCGGGGACCTGGAGGCTGATGAAAACATGCAAAAAGCAAGGGGACACTGGCTGTCCGGCTTGGTGTCTCCAGCCTCCCCGGGCCCCAGAACCAGTAGCTGATGGACGGTTGCCCAGCCTGACCCCCGGGGCTTTGCAGCGGGACCTCCATCCCACTCTCATCCTCTCTAAGCTGAGACATCACTCAGCTCTCTGTCCTGCACTGCCAGCTGCCTGTCCCTGCTACAGACACAGCAGGGACACACACCAGGGATGGCTCGAGTCATCTCCCGCCATGTCCATGGGGAGAAAATGTAACTGCCAGGGAAACTCCGGCAGCCACGATCTGTCACTACCAATTGGTACCAAACGTGGGCCTAATTCTTTGCTTCTCACAGCAAGTCCCCTTGTGAAACTGGAACTTCTCCTGGGCCTTCTAGTCACAAGGCCTCTGCTGGCACAAGCAGCACTTTCAAATGCCATCCCCACAGGATGCCCACTTCTCTATTTCTGTGAGCAGTACGTGACAGATACACAACAGACAGGCCAGGCACCCGGCATCAAAGGAAAGTGAAGAATCAGCAAGCAGTTCCCGCCTTTGACATTGCCATCATTTAAAAGTTCTTGCCTTTCCCCTGGGTGGCCTGGGTGCTCAGAAGGTGGGCTTCCCTGTTGTGGGGGAGGCTGTCTGTGAGCAGCATGATGTTTCAGTTCTGGGGGCCTACCTCAGAAGCCCCAGCATGGTCCCAGCTGTCCCGGCTCCACTGTCACAGCGACTGACAAGGTGCAGCAGGCCAGGCCAAAGCCAGCAGGAGGGAGCAATCCGGGCCCTCACCCCTGTCCCGCCTCTCCCTGTGCCTGTGACGTTCTGGAGCAGCCCCCAAGCCCTCCCCAGCACTGGAGCTTGTCCTTCATCTCTAGCAGCCTGTCTGCTGGGGGTCTTGCCTCCAGATTTCCAGCCCCCCACATGGCTGGACCCTTACCAGGACTCCCGCTCTGTATTGTAGGTGATCACTGAAGCCAGCACCGGCCAGGGTCAGCGCCTCATCCACACCCCCTTTGCAGGGATGGACGATTTCTTCATTCCCCCAACAAACCTCATCATCAACCACATCAGGTGAGAATGACCAGTGGGGCCCTATGACGCTCCATGCTCCCGCCATGACCTGCGCGGGGCACCTCCTCCCGGGGGGGACCTGCTCCCGTGTCTGTCCTGCACTCCTCCTGGGCTAGCTTTGGACCTCAGTGGGAAGGGACAGAGAAATAGACCCATCCCTAAGTCCTTAATTGTTAAAGTTCAGGAAGGGGGAAAGCTGGGATGGCTCAACTGGTTAAGCGCTTGCTTTGTAGCCCCGGGGACTGAGGATCGAATTCCGGCCCCAGCCCACGAGAACCCATATGCTGAACTGGGGTGTGCTTCCCATGCAGGAGGCCCCTAGTTCGGTTCCCACCACCACCCCCCCCCGGGTTCGGTCCCTAGCTCAAGGGGGTGTACCTCCCATGCGGGTGGCCCCCAGCCTGGTTCCCGCCCTGTGCAGCCCTTGCCCACCTGTGTGGAATGAAACCATGTTGAAAATTGATGACATACAACTATGGAGACTGCTCCGGGCCCTCCTCCCTTCTCTCTGTCTGTCTCTGTTTCTATCTCTCTCTTTCTGTCAAAATCAATAAAATAAATCTTAAAAAAAAAAAAAAAGTTCAGGAAGGTGCCCAGCTCCTCATGTCCTCAGGGGCCAAGTGAGGTCAGGAAGTCTCATCCTCAAGGTCTTCAATTGAGGAAAGGATGAAATAGCAGTGGTTAATTGAGTACCCTCTTCTTAGACACAAATAACTAGTAGAGGTGGTCTCAACCCTATTTTACAGATGAGGAAAACGAGGCTCAGAGAAGTTAAGACACTGGCCAAGCTGGCAGAGTCAAACTAAATGCAAAGCCAGGCCTACTTTCAGCGCCCCCTTCTGCCTTGTTCTCTGCTAACCACAGACCGAGGTTCCTCTCAAAGCCACCGGAGCAGCTGTTGCAGGAGGGTCCACAAGGAAACGAGGCCTTCTGAGTGCTTGGTTGCCACTGTTCAATAGAAAACCCTCATCATAACAGCCCTGGCCTCAGCTGCAGACCTCATCCCCATTTGCCCACCCCCAGTCTCTCTTTGTTTCAGAGCACCCCCACACCTCTGTAAAGTCACCACTGCCAGAAGACTAAGCCTGCCTTTATAAAGTCATCAAGACCCAAATGTCATGTAGCCCAATTTATGCCTTCCTTTAATCTCACATGGAGCACCTTTCTGCAGGAAGAAATGACTCACTGTTGCAAGCTAATAAACTTGTAAAAATAGGACTCGCCCAGTTAGCCTTGCCCAAGGAGGAAAAATAACCACTTTATGGCCCCCTCACTGCAAACGATGCCTGGGAAAGAGCCTCTAAGGCAGCTCTAAATGGGGGCACCCCATTCAGAGCCCTGAATTCAGCTGGAGTCAAGTGAACTCAGACTCAACAGCTTTCACATTAGTTCCCTGTAAGAGGGGGCTTTAAGGATGCTTTAAAGTGGGCATTCTCCCCACTCAGAAGCAGTTACCCAAGAGAAAAGTGTGGAAGAGATTTTCTCCATTCCTGTAGGTAGATGCAGCACCATATCTGGGAGCAAGGGAAGTGGGATAGTTTAGGAGAGGCTCTCAAGGTCAAAGTCAAGTCCTGCAGCTTGCAACTGGCCCCCAACCAGGAACTTCAGGAAGTCCAGATGTGAGCTGCTACCACCTACTGAACTCTCCCATGAAAGCTCCCCCTTCGATTTAATCCTCCCAGCAGCCCTGCAAGGAGCTACCCTCTTTAGGTTCACAGAGGCTAGACACACAAGCGCCTTACCCCAGGCTCTGCACCCAGCAGGGCCCTCAGCGCACCAGGCCTTCGGACTCCAAACGTAGAAGCCATCACCCCAGCCCCCTGCCCAAGGTTCCTCCTACCAGTGTCATAAATATGGCCCAAGAGGCTGCCCCTTCCCATCGTCCTCCCAGCAAGAGGGAGCCCCAGTAGAACCCTGGGAGAGTGTTGTGTCTGCATCCTCAGATTCTGACTGGCCAGCCAGTCCAGACAGCTGCTAGGATGTAGCTCTCCTACCCTGTCCTCAGAGCAGGCACAGGCCTCAGGGAGGCTGATTCAAAGGCAGCCGCTGTGGAGGCACTTTGGCGCCCCTCCCGCACCATTTCTAAAGATGAGCACCTGTCACCAGGAGCCTAAATCCAGGAACATTTATAAATCACTGCATCTGGTTTGAGATCATAGACCCATCCCTTGCAAAGTGGTAGATCTTATCAATAGGCCGAGCTGGTCCAACCCACGGCTCCTGGGCCACATGAGTCCCAGCACGGCTTTGCATGTGGCCCAATACAAATTTGCAAACTTTCTGAAAACATCATGGGAGTTTTTTTGCAATTTTTTTTTTTTTTTTTTAGCTCATCAGTTATCATTCGTGTTAGTGTATTTTATGTGTGACCCATGACAGTTTTCTCTCCAACATGACCCAGGGAAGGCAAAAAGTTGGGCATCCCTGCAATAGGCTATTCGATCATTGAAGGATTATGAGAAGGGGAAGAGAAAGCTGCGATTGCGTCTGATGTACGAATGACAGATCCCTAACCCCGAGAGGCCTCCCGCCCTCTGACCTCCGTTCTCCCCCTCAGGTTCGGCTTCATCTTCAACAAGTCTGACCCCGTAGTTCACAAGGTCGACCTGGAAACACTGATGCTCTTCAAGACCATCGGCCTGCGCGGCTGCCTGCCCCAGGCCATGGCCCACACCCACCTGGGCGGCTACTTCTTCATCCAGTGCCAACAGAACGGCGCCACCTCTGCTGCCCCACAGCTGCTGATCGACAGCGTCACAGATTCCGTGGTCGGTTCCAATGGTGACGTGACCGGCACCCCACACACGTCCCCGGACGGGCGCTTCGTGGTCAGTGCGGCAGCCACCAGCCCACAGCTACACGTGCAGGAGGTCACGCTGCGGGGGGAGATCCGGACCCTGTACACCCGGAGAGTAGGCCAGGGCATCTCAGACCTGGCCTTCCAGCGCTCCTTTGCCCAAAGCAATCAGTACTACGTGTACGCCACGCTGGACACAGAGCCGGCCCTGCTGTTCCTGGAGCTGTCCACGGGGAGGATGGGCATGCTGGACCAGCTCAAGGAGCCGCCCACGGGGCCTGCCCGGCCCTGGGGAGGGCCCCGCCGGATCGTGAGGGACAGCGGGCTGTTCGGACAGTACCTCCTCACGCCAGCCCAAGAGTCACTGTTTCTCATCAACGGGCGACAGAACGCACTGCGGTGTGAGGTGTCGGGCATAAAGCGGGGGACCACGGTGGTGTGGGTGGGTGAGGTATGAAGGAGGCCAGCACAGAGCCCGGGCCATGGAGCCCCTCCACGTCCTGTCACCGCAACCCCAAGCAGGCGCCCTGTACATTTTTACGGACAAAAGCAAAAACCTGTATTCGCTTTGTGGTTCAACACTGGTCTCCTTGCAAGTTTCCTAGTCTAAAGTATGCACTGCTAAGCCAGGCTGGGGCTCTCTTCACTAGGAAGTAAGAGGTATGCCTTGAGCTACGATGAGAACCCATGCGGCTGTGTATAGGAGTCATTTCTGTGCCCAGCTAGATGCCATGTGACCTGGGGACACCGTGGGAACCAGAGCTCCTGCTTTCCACGCGGACACTTCCGTCGGTTGCCTTCACGTGGTCATTCTCCTTTACCGCCAGACCCAGCCAGACTGCACCCGAGGGAGGGGCCTGAGCCCGGGCCAGGAGCAGGGCCTTCCCCTCCTGGCACGAGGGCCACCTCTGTCCTCACTCTGCACCTTTTTTCTCCTTTGCAGCTGCTTCTTGCTTTTCCTTCCATTTGACTTGTAAGCCTGAGAGAGAGCCAACAAGACTATCGCATCTTGGGGGATGGGGAGATCACTCACTTTATTTTGGAAATTTTGATTAAAAAATAATTTTTTATAATCTCAAATGCTAGTAAGCAGAAAGGTGCTCTCCGAGGTCCAGCTCTGTTCTTCCCTCCCTGCCTTAGGCCAAGTCTCTGAGGGTCACCGCCCCACATCCCACAGCCAGAAAGGACAGTGGTCATCAAAGAGTAAAGTCCTCTATACCATTGAAACCACCAAGGGCAGATCAGGCCACCGCATTGGGAAAGACTCCGCTCTGGGTTGGGAACCCCAAGAGACCAGGACAAACCCTGCATGCCTGCTTGTCACCACTGATGGGGACATTTCATTAGCCAGACCCAGTATCCCAAATTCAGGGCAGACTGGGCTTGTCTGGCCAGGTGTGTGCAGCCTGCAGAATACTGACCTCCAGGCTTAACACAGAAGCCCCAAGGATACAATTGGGTGGGGTCCAGGTGGGTTCCTTAGGCTGTGTCTTAAAAACCAATTTCCTTTCTCAGCTCTGGTGCCCTGAGCCCCTAAATCATCACAGAATATTAGCACAGTGATTATTCTTACACACAGCTCCCCAACTTCATAACACACATGCTAACACTCAGAATCAGATGGTTGTGGGCTGGTGAGTATCCTGCTGAATTACTCCCAAAAGTCTCAGAAGTACCACCCAACCAGGCTTGTAAAGACAGCCTGTGTGGGAGAATCTCAGCATGGAAGAGGCTCCCTTGGGCTCTCAGATCCCCCTTTCCTTCTCACATCAGTGGCTAGATCACTCTGGTAGGCTTTCTGGCTTGAAGGATCATTTTTCACGCTTCCTGGAGCTGGGAGAGGTAGTCCCGTCACAGACACCTGACTAGTTTAGTCCCTTCACTGGCCAACACAGCCATGGCTTTGCTGTGCTGCTGAGGAATGGCCCCTTTCCAAGCAAGGAAGACACAGAACCTGCCTCACTCTAAAGGCACACAGCGCCCTCACTCCCATGTGACTGCCCAGCCCACCCGTGCCCCCAACCTCCAGTTTCCTGAGATCGGCCAGTCTTCTCCTGTGTCTCATGTCTCCTAGTTCACCAAACACCTGTTTCCTACAACTCCCAGGAGTGTGCCCAGATGTGTACACATTAGGTTTTTTAAAAGATGAAATTCGTAGATACAGGTTGAAGAAACGGACTTCAAGCACCTAATATTCAGTTTCACAGTAGCTGGGATGGATGGCCAACACATCCCACCCTTTCTTTTTATTCCTGCCTCAATCTCTCGACACATTTATTTCCAAACTCCCACTTTTATCACAGAAATTTTTCCAACTTTCATGAACATCACCCTTTGGAAAACTCAACTGTGGCAGCCCCTGGCAGAAAAAGTCTCCGAGCCCAACTGAGGAAGAGCCCACCCTGCCAGGCCTGAACATCGGCCCCTCTGGGTTGCAGGATTCCTAAGAAAAAGATCCCTCTGAGCCCAAATGGCCTCTTAACCTGGGAGTGACTTCTGTGGCATATGTTCCTTTTCCACTATTCCCACCATTTCTAAGTGTGTCTGAAAAGCATATCTGCCTCTCATCGTCCTCACTGTGCACTCACGCACGACAGCCAACATCAGTCTCGGTCCCCGCATGCCAGCCCGGATTGAACCTGACCAGGGAACCACGGCCTGAAAAATGCGAAATCGGCAAATTCAGCAGGTCTGGGTGGTAAATGCTTTTTCAGCAGTGCAACCCACAGAACTGGTTGGGTGGGAGGCAGGGGGACGGCTGGCCCAGAAGAGGCTCAGCATGGAACACAGTGTGAAAGCTACTAGGGTAAGAAGTCATCACAACAGGCAGGCCTAGAAGCAAACCCAGCCAGTGATCCTTCTGCTGAATACAAAAGATCAACTAACTACGGCCATTTCACATTAAAGAAGTATACATTTTACCAAACGAGTCACCAAAAAAGCCGCTTACATAATGAACGATCTCAAAATTATTGAATTTTGAAATAAAATTAATTTCACAAAAATTCCACATTGATTTTCTTTTTTCAGAATAACAAACCAATAATCTATCCCTGTGGTGACATTAAGGCCCTCATTCTCCTGCCCAAGTGAGCAGAGCCCCGCAGGGAGGTTCTGGGTCCAAAGCCTGCCCATCTGCCCAGACTGGTGGTAGAAAGAGGGATTTGTCTGTTTCTAAACAATTGCCTGGACTTTCTGCACAAGTAGGCCTGGGAGTAGACTGTGCACAAGGTGGTAAATGCCAGCCCCAGCAGCCGTGACCCAGCAAGCCATGGGGCAGGCTCAGGCTACTTTCTTAAATCTCCAAGTCATCCAGGGCTCTCATTATTTCTCCCAAGTCCCAGAAGTAGCCAGAAGAGCCCTTTAAAGGCTTGGCTGGGACCAACCAGTACTACGAAGCTTCAGCTACTTTGATCTAGAGCTAGTGTCAGCAGACACAGAAGTCCATCCCTGCCATTCCCACCCCCAACCCTGCCCCCTCCCCACCTCCCTGCTTCTCTGTACAGAAAAGGTCTCTGGGCTGCTGGTAGGTGTCCTAGAGGACAGCTCTCAACCTCAAGTAAAGCCGAGAACCCTCTGCTGCCCTGGAACGGTAACTGCTGAGTCTTCATGCAGGAGAGCAGCCTGGAGTCCACTTGGTGCAGCCACAACTTCCTGTATCCTGTTAACCTAAAACCTGTGAACTAAAGGCCATTTTCAGAACTGACATGTGAAACAGATTCATTCTGGATATATTTTTCTACAAGGGGCTTAAAAAGTAATCGACTGAATTTTCAGAACGTGTGTCATTCAAGCACCATGAACGCTGAACCAGCTTCATCACCAAACCCCACAGCTCACCCTCTCTATTCCTCCTCTTCAGAAGCAAGCCTCCAGGAGAGCTGACGTGGCTCCCGCCTCCCTCATATGCATCCGCCAATCTACTGCACATTCTCCTCCCTGCACCCAGCACTGGAGCGCTGGCCCCATGCCAGGAAGCCAGAGCGATGAAGTAGGATGATGACACCTCTGATATGAAGTCCTGTGCCACCCTCTCCCACCCAGGACCCCAGATCCTATGCTAAGTAGTCAGGACTCATGGGACACAACATCTTGCTGCCCAGAACTACAGCTCCCAAACCCTTGCCTGCAGCCTTCAGAGTTAGGTGACCAAGGCTAGAGAGAACTCAGCACCATCAGTGAAGTCAGCCATTATCAGACAGAAACTGTCAGACAGGAAGCGAGACCATGACATCTGAGCCAAGCCTTGTCCCTTAGGGGGCCTGAGCTACAGCTGGGTGCATTCCCACTTTGTTTTCTGCCTTTCCCTTCCCCTACCTTGGGCCTCCTGCTCCTACAAGTCATATGGTACCCAACCTTACCGCCACACCAGCCCCCAATGGCTTTTACCCAAGTTGCTTCCTTGCATTGGGGTACAAGTGCAGTTACTCATAGGATTAGATGCTACTATTTGCAGTTTTGTTAAAGAATGTCACTAGTTGCCTTGGTTTCTCTCCAAAATCACAGAGATCACCGGACAGACAGAGATGCTTAAGAGATTCAAAGGGAAACTATTACAAGGAGTGGTCAAGAAATACCTGGAATGGGAAGATTATCAGAGAGCCGGAAGTATAAGTACACACAGCTTCATTGTGTGACTTACTATTAGTATACGAGTATGTGCCTACTTTCAGCCTACTTGCATCTGTTATTTTCAGATATCACTGAGGAAGCTCATCAAGCGTGAAGAAAACCTCAAGTATGGATAAAATTAAATTTCAGGCTGTCATTAAGTTCCTCACAAAACAAGGGACAACAGCGCAAACCATTTTGGAAGAGATATGAGTGGTTTATGGGGGTTGTTGCCTTGGGAAATCCATGGTTTACAGGTGACACGTCCTTTTCAAGCAAGGCAGAGAGTCGATTGAAGACAATCTCCATCCAGGACGCCCTGTTGAGGCCACTTCCTCAGACATTGTCAAAATAGTTGAAACCTTGTAGGGGAAGGTGCTGGGTTGAATAAAAAGCAGCTTGCAGAAACAGCTGGATATCAACTACAACCATCTTGAATATTCTCCAACAGCATCTAAGGATGTCAAAAGTCAGCGCAAGATGGGTACTGAGAATGCTTACGCCGCTTCAAAACCAACAGCGTGTTGAGTGCTCGTGACAGTTCTTGGACCTCTACGGAGACAACGAAGATGAAGTTTTAAACTAGGTTGTCACTGGAAGTGAAGCTGGGGCTCATCATGCTGAGCCTGAGTCAGAGCAGGAGTCCATGCTGTGGCAGGAAAAGGGTGCACCCCCCGCTAAGAAGGTTAAGGTGTCTCAATGGGCTGGAAAAACCATGGCTACTGGGTTTTGGGAAACAGAGGGTATCCTGCTGATCGATGACAAGAATAAGAGTGTCACTGTAGCTGAAGAGTACTATTCCAGTCTGCTGAAACACTTAAAAGAATCTGTGAAGGAGAAAAGAAGAGGACACTGGACCTTTGAAAGGGGTGTTGCTTCTGCACAACCACACACCCGTGCACAAGAGCAATGTTGCATTGGCTACTCCTCATGACCATGGCTTCTGAATGGTAAACCACTCTCCCTACAGTCCAGACCTGGCTCTGTCTGATTATTATTTGTTCTCAAACATGAAAAAAACAGTTTTGAGGGAAGAAATTTACAGACAACTCAGAGTTTAAAGCTGCAATTTGAGGGCAAAAACAAAACATTTTTTTGAGGGTATAAATAAACTTATTGAAAGATTGAAAGTGTATTAGGGTTAAGGGTGAATATATTAAAAAGGAAACGTAATAGTTTGTTTTACCCTTCTGCCCTTTCATTTCATGAATTTCTTGACCATCCTTATATACATAGTGCCTATCCTTCAGGTCTGACTACAAGACCCTAAATACCTGGCAAAATGCAACCTGCTTCTGGCTTTGGTCCACACCAGATTACCTGCCAAGTCATGTGAGAATCTGAACATCTTCTCTGGGCCTGCAGACCTAAGGCAGCAGCCACCCAACAGACTGTGGGAGCCCCTCACGCATGATCTCATGCATTCTTTGGAGCTCTGGGCAATGAGTGGGAATTTAACCAAACACAATGTGTGAAATCATGGAAAATACAGAGTGAATGGGGATTGGTCTTCAAAATTCACAGTGAGGCTTCTTTAGCTGGCACGAGAATGCTGAGTGTGTTTTTGTTTTGGGCACAATCACAATTTACACACTCCCTTCTCCAAGCTCACTTTGACTAATATAGGACCATCCATTTCCCCTGTGGCCCCAGAGAACATGGGCCATACCGTTGAGGGCCCTAGAGGGCTTAGCCTGCACTCCACAAAGCAATAACTGTTGACTCACCCCTACCCCAAGCCTGGTGACACATGACTCTCCACATGGCACCATGGCACCCTCTTCAAGATTTGAGCTTCATTTCTGAGGAAGGGCAACCACTATGTGCTGGTTAGAGGACCTAAGAGCTCTCACATGACAACATTTTAAAACCCTAGACCAAGGGTGGCGAACCTATGGCACGCATGCCCGAAGTGGCACACAGAGCAATTATTTCGGCACATGGAGCTGTAAATACCATTTTAAAAATTATTGTTTATGCTCTTATAGACATAAAAATAATCAATACCTCTATCTTATTTGATGGGTTGGCACGCGAGTCGAGCGAGTATACTCTTATTTCATAAACTTTGGCACTCAATCACCAAAAGGTTCGCCACCCCTGCCTAGACCTTCATCCATTGCCCAGCATGACATCTGCCACAGGTTTAAGAGTTGTCAGTCCCTGGACTTCAGCAGCTTCAGACAGGTGAGGGACAACAGGTCTGCTAGCTACCCACCCAGACCCACAGCACACCCTTCAGTGCAGCCCCGTGGCCCAGTCCTCAAAGCCTGTTCCTGAGGCTGGCCCGCCCGCCCCCTTCCCCTTCCTGGCCTGGCCTGTGGCTGCCTGCCTCGCCAGCCCTCCCCCACTGCTCCGGCTTTCTGAAGGCCGTGTGCAGCGATCTAAAAGCAGAACAGGGCATGGAGTTTTGCCAGAGTGGTCACACGCACTGTTTCCTGCTGTAGTGTAGCTGAATGACCCTCAAGATCTGAAGTCACACGCACACCATTTGTCCTGTGAGGATGTTCCTCTTTCCCCGCCTCAGAAAACTTTCAGATTGCTTATGTCAAGGCAGGTTACATTATTTTGAGCAAGTTGTGTAGACTCCAAAATATATTTTCTGTAATCACCAGTATTTCTCAAAAGGCCTCCTATAATTACTATACATGTGAATTTTTCCTTATTTATAAAATATATAGAAATTATTTTTAATACATCAACTTTAGTAGAACTTTGTACCAGCACAGTAACTGTATGTGGCACTTGAAATAAGTTTGCGTTTACTTTGACGTATCTCACAGTATTGAACACACCGTGTATCAAGACGATTCATAAATTATCATACAGTATTGTCATTGTCAATGCTCTTTTTCTGAGGATTTTACAATAAAACTTGAGAAAGGTTATATTTTTCTGGTGCCAGTCCATGGCCAGTTAAAGTGAGAACTGGTTAAGGGAGGACCACTTGGGTTCCGTCCCCTCCTTCTCCATCACCATTGTGCATTTATAATGATCATAGTGAACCAGCCCCTGCTCTGGCCTGGTCCAAAGAGCTGTTGGACAAAGTCAAGAAGTCTCTTTTCCCCCATGTTGAAGTTCTAAGCTCCCAAAATGCACAACCACCATTTGGCACAAAACTTCTCATCAGGGGAAGCCGGGATGGCTCCATGGGTTAAGCGCTCACTTTGCAGCCCCGGGGACTGAGGATCGAATCCCAGCCCCAGCCGTGTGGACCCATATGCTGAACTGGGGAGCGCCCCCAGTTCAGTTCTCACTGGGGTAAGACCCGGGCCCAGTTCCTGCCCTGTGCAGCCCCACCCACCTGTGGAATGAAACTATGTGGAAAAACCAATGATGTGCAACTATGGTCTGTTCTGGGCCCTCCCCCTTCTCTCTGTCTCTGTCTCTGTATCTCTCTCTCTGTCATAAACAATAAAAATAAATCTTTAAAAAAAAACAACTTCTCATCACCTGCCCTGAAGGCCCTTAAAATTCTCTGTAGTCCCCAGACTCTAATCCAAGCGTGTCCAACCCGCAGCCCAGGACAGCTTTGAACGCAGCCCAACACTAATGAGTAAACGTTCTTAAAACAGTATGAGGCTTTTTTCATGTCTTTTTTTTTTTAGGTCATCAGCTATCATTAGTGTATTTAGTGTTAGTGTATTTTATGTGTGGCCCAAGACAATTCTTCTTCCAATGGGGGCCAGGGGAGCCAAAAGGTTGGACACCAACCGTCCCTCTTAGTTCTCACTGACCCAGACTTTCCAGTGAGGATGTAGAATGTATTAACTGCTCGCTAATTACCAAGCTACTGATGTGAAGCACCTACTATGTGTCAACACTGTGCTAGGTACAGGCCTAGGCAGACTTTTTAGGCTGAGGGCACTTCTTCAAATGTCGTGACATACTAGATATTTATTTTATCATTCAGACAGTCACCCCAAAACAGCATGGCAGTCCACCAGTGGACCACAGCTGACATCTTGTCCAGCCCTGGGATAGAAGGCTGGACAAAGGAGACACAGTCCTTGCCCTCAGTGAGCTTCAAGTCCACTGCAGATCCTCCAGAGAAACAGAACCAATAGAGGGGTAAGGTGTGTGTGTGTGGAGGGGAAAGTGGGAGATTTAAGGAACTGGTTCATGCGATTGTGGAGCTTGGCAAGTCCAAAACCTGCTAGTTGGCTAGCAGCTGAAGACCCAGGAAAGAGTTGCAGTTCAAGGGCAAAGGTGGTTTGTTGGCTGATTGACTCCTTCAGGGGGACTCAGTCTTTTTCTCTCCGGGCCTTCCACTGATTAGATGAGGCCCACCCACACTATGGAGGGTAATCTGCTTTACTCAAAGGCTACTGATGTAAATGTTAATCTCATTAATAAAAAAAAAAACACTTTCACAGATACATCTTGAATAGTATTTGACCAAGTATCTGTCTGAGCACCATAGCCTAGCCAAGCTCACATAAAATTAACTGTCACAATGACATAAACAGGATATTGTAGCCTCTCTCTTGGAGGATAACCTGGTATGTGCCAGGCCCTGTGATGAGCTCTTAACAAGTGCCTGTTTTCATCTTTACTATACCCCAACAAGGCAGGTATTATTATTTCCATTTTGTAAAAGAAGAACTGAGGCTCAGAGTAACAGAGGATTGAAATGCAAGCCTATATGACCAAACTCATGCTCTTCAACCACTAAACCTGCTATCTGCAATACCCACCTCCACAAAGTTTCTGAACCACGGCTGTTCCAGCCTCACTTCCTTGCTGACTTCCTGGGTAACACAGGCCACATCTGGTAGGGACTCTGCTCTACTCTAACTACTGTCTCAAGAGAGCCAACTGTCCAGACTAGCCCTCAAATTTGGGGTCTGGCCAGTACCCCCAGGTCAAGAGGAAATGAGTCTGATTAGATCCCAAAACTCTTGGTAGAGAGCAGACAGCAGGAGTTCATTTGCTCACTGCCACCAAGCTCCGCAGCACAAACTCTCCTTCTGCCCCAGGAACCAGGTGTTGGGGTGGGAGGAGGGGCAGCACAAGTGCAGCAGCCACAAGACCTCCCCTGATCAGGGGGCAGAAGCCTCTACTCTATCTGATGTTCTACCCATTCTCTCCTAATGAGGCCGCTCACTGAGAGGCAAAGTGCTTAGGCCCAGCCCCCACATGCCCAGGGCTGGGAGACCTAGGAGGAGGCCAGACTCCTCGGCTCGGTCCACAGCCAGACATCTATACAGCCTTCACACACATCCTCTCTCTTGTTCAGTCATCGTTTTCCAAAAACTGTCTCTGTGCCCGGGTCCTACCCACACGGAGTCCACAGTCTGCAGGAGTCAAATGGACCCAACAAGAACCATGGGTACATAGGATCACCCAGGGGACAGGCAGGGGCTTGGTCAGGAAAGGCTTTCTGGATGAAGTGAAGTGGGTGGGAAGGCCCAAGGGAAGGACAGCGAGGGTGCAAACCTGCCTGCTGACAGGAAGAGCAAAAGCAAGGGCTGACCTCAAAGAGACCAGTAAGGATATTGGTGCGACAGGCATGACAGCTATGACAGCCACTACACACAGTGAGGCCCAAGGTGGAGGGGCTGCACAGTGGGGACCCCTGTTGTTACAGAGACAGCGGTCATCCTCTGGGCTCTGTGGAGTCTTCCCAGTAGGGTTGCTGGGGGCTCAGAGTGTCGAGGCTAAGTGGAGGAAGAAAAGGGAGGCACCACCAAGAACAGTGACTTTATTCACTCGCCTGCATCCAGGATCCAGCTACTCACAGCCTGGGATCACTCTGCTCCAGGGGAGGCTGTCTTCAGGGTGCCAGGAAGTTTGTCAGCAAACAAAGATAAGCAGCAGATGCCCCTGGGCAGGCAGGCAGATGGCCATGGCAGGATCCTCACCTATAAGCAGAGTCCTGGGACTCTGAGGACCTGAGAGGAGCTTCCATCAGGGGCTACAGGGCAGGAGACAGAAGGAGAGGGGTGTCCAAACAAGCTGGGGCTGCATGGGGTCAGGACACAGCCAGACAAGGAGAGAGAATGGGGTGCCAGGGGAGAAGGGACCATCCATACAGGGGAGAGGGATCTGAGAAATAGGGAGGACATAAGGCCCGATGGTGGGGGGGAAACTAAGACAGGCTAGGGTCCACACCTGAAAGTGGGGGGGCCAGTACGCTCTGAACAGAGATTGGGGGGTGGCTAGCAGATGGTCCTAGAGCCACAATTCTCTATTAGCCAGACTAGCTATGCCTGACTATAGCATTAATATTAAATTTTTAACAATTAAATGTGATTTATGCATAAATAATGCATTAAATTTAAGTCTAGATGGGTATCATCCTTATGTGCACAAAGATAGTATCTTTATCTGCTAAGGATAATTATCAAACTAAGGAAAGTTAGTTTGTTTCTTAGTTCAAGTCTCCAAGGCCACTGGCCATGGAGTTTCTCCCTTCTGAGCAAGTTTCCCGCTAAAGCAACATCCAGTTACCAGAGGATGTTGGTCAGCAGTGACCAGCCGAACAGCCGAAAAGTGTCCTGAGCAGCCCAGGAAGACAGGATGGGAAGTGACAAGCAACAGGGCTCACATGGTGTGCAATGAGCAGAATGCTCCCCACCCCCAGACTGACATACAGCGGGGAAACTTCCAGCATCCCGAGGGCACAAGAGACAATTCGACTCATTGAGATCCTGGGGAAACTCCAAAGCGGAGCTCTGTGCTCACACTGAGCAGACTTTCTGAAAATCCCAGGGCAACCTGGAGCCATGCTGGCTCATGTACTGCAAGGTCCCCACACTCACATTGCTCCAGGACATATGAGAATTCATGGTGGGTATTCTCATCTTTGTAAAAGTATCCTAGAAGGAGAAACAGGTTCAAACGTTAACCACTGAACTCTGGCATTGTACGCAGATCTGGTTTCCTTCTATATCTTTACAAGTATTCATATTTTCTAACATTCCTACAATGCTCTGTGTACACCACTGTTGTATTAAGAACTTTGGAGTTGACGCCCACTCATGTGTCACACAGGAGCAGGGCAGAGAGCGGGGGTTTCCCATCCACTCTCGCTCCCTTTGGGGCAGGCAAGGACAAGTAGGATGGGGCACTCTAAGGGGAGACGCTTGTCTCCCAGGCGTAAGCCATGATAACAGAGTTGAACCACCTAATTCTTCCCATGCAGCTAAAGGAAGAAAAACAAAAGACATGGAAGGTCAGTGATAGAATCATTTCTATCATCCAGCCCCAAATTCTCCTGTGGGCCAGCATCAAATAAATGCCTCTTCGATTCCTACCTCAGAAACTACACTCAGACTTCCCACCCTGAGCATACAAGGGCTATCCAGAAAAAAATCCAGCCATAAATGCCTCTATTTTTTACATCACATGCCTGGATACTTTCTGGACAGCCCTCATAGGGCAGATGAGATTACTCAGAACAATTCTACCATTTAAAACACTGAATCCTAAAAAAAAAAAAATTTATAAAAAGAGAGCACTTTCTTAACTATCAAAGAGGTGAGCAGAGAGTGAGGAAATTGGTGAGAACCCAGAGATGGAGGCAGGACCAGAGGCTGCCATTTTCCTGGGGCCACTTGTCTATCCAGGCAAATGTGGGGTTTCATTCCAACAGGCTCATAGCCCCTCTCCCACAGAAAGCTGGAGCCTCAAAGGGCTATACCCTCAGGCTCAGCGTGAACTAGATGTCACCCAGTTTGTCCCCATCCAGCCCCAGGAATTTCAAGGGAAGGTGCCTTAATGCTGGCGAGAGCACCTGCACAGGGTCCTGAGAGGGCGCCGTCACATGTGCAGGGCCCACTCAAATCACCCACCTGCTGCCAAAAACCTTGAGCCTTGAATTTAGTTTAAGCGTGTCTCAGCAATATGTAAAATGGGTAACATAATCACAGAAAGAACATACTCACTTCAATGGGCTTTGGGACATAGTAGTTTGCTCATCCTTAGCTGGTCATACTAAGAGCAAAAAGAACTTCACTCAGTGTTTAATTGCTATTAGCATTATTACAGTATATATATATTATGTATGTTATGAATACTATAATAATGATACAGTATTAGTAATATTTGTATTGTTATTTTTAAGCTACATTGCAGGATAAAACAAATAAGAAAAGGTATTAATTGGATAGGCGATTTTGTTGCAATAATAATCAACTTTAGACTCTCAGGGGCCTCAAACAACAAATATTTATTCCTGGTACATGCACGTCCAGTAGAAGTTGTCAGGAGGCTCTCTTCATAATAGTTTCTCAAGGACCCAGTCTAATAAAAACTCCACCTCCGTACATTTCCACAATTGCTGAGGCTGGGGAAAGAGGGTTTAAGCCAAAATCAGCAATGAAGTGATCTAGCCTGGAAGTGAGAAATGCTACGGTATTTCTTCTCACAACTCATTAACTAGAACTACATTATGTGGGCAAATCCAACCATGGGAGGGCTGGAAGTTCAGTTTTTCACATGCCCAGGTGGAACTGACAACAGCATATCAGTGACCAACATCCAAGACTACCACAGGATTTATGTGAACACACAATAAACAAGATACAAGCATAAACTCAGAAAAAGTTCATTTTAAATCCTATAGTTCAAATGCAGATTGGAAATATCAATATAAATTTATGCTTATGTCTCCACTATTTAAACTGTCACTCAGATTCCAAAAGGACAATCTACCAAAGCTCACTCAAGAAGAAACAGAGGGAAGCTGGGATGGCTCAGTGGGTTGGGCGCTCACTTTGCAGCCCCGGGGACCGAGGATCAAATCCCGGCCCCAGCCCGTGTGGACCCATGTGCTGGGCTGGGGAGTGCCCCCAGTTCAGTTTTCACTGGGGCGAGACCCTGGCCCAGTTCCTACCCTGTGCAGCCTCACGCCCACATGTGGAATCTAACTGTGTGGAAAAACCAATGATATGCAACTATGGAGACTGTTCTGGGCCCTCCCCCTTCTCTCTATCTGTATCTCTATTTCTGTATCTCTCTCTCTCTCTCTCTCTCTCTCTCTCTCTCTCTCTCTCTCTCTCTCTGTCAAAAGCAATAAATAAATCTTTAAAACAAAAACAAAAAAAGAAGAAATAGATAGGGGAAGCCAGGATGACTCAGCAGGTTGAGCACTCGCTTTGCAGCCCCAGGGCCCAAGGATCAAATCCTGGCTCCAGCCCGTGTGGACCCATATGCTGAGCTGGGATGCAGCCCCCAGTTCTGTTCTCACCAAGGCAAGCTTCTCATATGGGAGGCCCCTGGGTCGGGCCCCAACTTACGGTGGTGTGCCTCCCCTGCGGGAGGTACCGTAGACCCCTGGCCTACCTGTGTGGAATTGAAACCATGTTGAAAACTGATGACTACAACTATGGAGACTGCTCTGGGCCCTCCCACTTCTCTCTGTCTCTCTCTGCCTCTGTCTCTCTGTCAAAAGCAATAAAATAAATCTTTAAAAGAGAAGAAGAAGAAATAGATAACTTGTATAGCTCTCCATCTATTGAAGGAAACCAATTCAGAACTGGAAACCTTCCCACAAAGAAAAGTAGGCCAGATGGTTTCATTGGTGCATTCTGCCAAGTGTTTAAGAAAGAAATAGTACCAATTCTATAAACATTCTTCCAGAAAACTAGAAGTGGAGAGAATTTTCCAATTAATTCTATGAGGCAAACAATTACCTAGATACCACAATCAAACAAAAGAATACTATAAGGAAAAATAAAACACAGACCAATCTCTCTTAAGAACAAAAACATAGATACAAATTTCCTTAACAGTTTAACAATTCCAATCCAATAATCTTTAAATAGATTGAATACTACATTATGACCAAATAGAATTTATCCCAAAATTGCAAGACTGGCTTAACATCTGAAAAATCAATCAATGTAATTTAACATATTAACAGAGTAACAGCAGAAAATGTGATCATGTCAATAGAAGCAGAAAAAGAATGTGATTAAAAGATTAATCATGATTAAAAGAAAAGAACCTCTAGGCAAAGTAGGAATGGAAAGGAGCCCCTCACTTGGTCAAGGTCACCTACAAAAACATACAACTAACATCACATTTAATGGTGAAAGGCTGAAGGCCTTTTATGATGGTGACTTTTATGTGTCAACATGGATAGGCCACAGTACCCAGATGTTCAAACATTATTCTAGATGTTTCTGTGAAGGCATTGTTAATGAGAGTAGCATTTAACATTTAAATCAGTGTGGGTGGGCCTCATCCAATCAGGTGAAGGCCTGAATAGAAAAAGTGTGAGCTCCCTGGAAGGAGAGAAAACTCTGCCAGCAAACTGCCTTTGCACTCAAACTGCAGCATCAACTCTGCCCTTGGTCTCCAGCCTGCCCTGCAGATTTTAGACTTGCCAGACTCCACAATTCCATGAGCCATTTCCTTTAGACCAGGGCTGGGCAAGATGTGAATCACGAGTGGACCACCGATTTTGGGGTGACCGCCTGAATGATAAAATAAATAGCTAGTGGACCATGAGACTTAAAGAGAAAACCAGAAGTAGCCCTTGCCCTGAAAAAATCTGCCCAGGCCTGCTTTAGACAGACAGACACACACACACACACCCTACCCACCCATAGTCATACTTACATTTTGTTCATTCTGTTTCACTGGAGAAGCCTAATACACCTTCCCTTAAGATTGGTATACCAGTCATCAACCTACTATTTCTCAACGCTAAGCCCACCCTTTTTTCCCCTGGACTGGGAGACAGAACTGATCATAAATCCTTCTTCGGAGCCAGCTGGCGCAATCTAATGCTCTGTCTATAGAGGGCGCTGGGGGGCACTGGGCGTCAGTAATGGTCAGAAGGCCCTTTCCTTGGGGCGTCCATTGCTTCTTCCTTCCCATTAAGCTGAGGAGCCAGAGGACTGGGGTGTGGAAGACCTGCTGGTGCTCACTTCAGCAGCCCTCACACAATCTCAGCTGCACTTTCAGGGACACACCCTGGCCATGTTCTCCCTACCAGAAATGCGCTTGTGTGGCAGCCTGACTGGGAGCCCTCAGACCACACTCTCACAGGCTACAGTTCCAGCTACACCCTCAGGCAACAGTCTCCCGACGTGGCAAACCAGCTGTGGCTCACTGTCTCAGGCAAGCTCCTTCAGCGCCAGCAGACTGCGTGTCCCTCTAGTACCTGGGTCCTCCTCGCAGTGGTTTAAATCTCAGCCTTCATGGAGGGTTAGGCGTGCCCTCCCAAGTCCTTAGCTCCTTCACTGTCCACCCTTCTTCTGCATAGGGGTATTAGCAATATTTTTGCACTTGGTACTTTTGGACCCCATAGAGTCCTCTTAAACTTCTTTCAGTAGTTAAACACCTAATACTAATTAGAAATTCTTCTGACAAATTTCTGCTATTCAAATTGGTATAGATTCAGTCTGCTGATTGGACCCTGACTAATATAAAATGGGAATGAGGCAATATAATTGGGAATGCACTCCATCACTGATTTTTGAAAAAGGTGCAAAAGCAACTCATTGAAGGAATGTCAGCCTTTCCCACAAATGGTGCTAGAGATATTAGACACCTGTAGGCAAAAAATAAAGAACCTTAGCCTACATCTCACATCTTATGGAGAAATTAACTCAAAATAGATCATGGACTTAAATGCCAAAGATAAAACTATAAAATGATGAGGGGGAAAAAATAGTAGAACCCCTTCTACTAGGGCTAGACAAAGAATTTGAGTTCTGGGATGCCGGGATGGCTCAGGGTATTGAGCACTTGCCTTGTAGCCCCAGGGGTCTAGGGATCAAGTCCCATCCTGGCCCGTGCAGACCCATATGCTGAACTGAGGTGTGCTTCCCCTGTGGGAGCTCCCCCACCCCAGTTCACAGGGGTGTGCTTCCCATGTAGGAGGCCCCCGGTTCGGTTATCACCCTGTGTGGCCCTGCATCTACCTATGTGGAATGGATCTGTGTCAAAATTAATAATGTGCAGCTATGGGGACTTTTCTGGGCCCTTCCCCTTCTCTCTCTCTCTCTCTCGCTCTCGCTCTCGTTCTCTCTCTGTCAAACAATAAAATAATCTTAAAAAATAAGAAAAAAGAAAAGAAAGAATTTGAGTTATTAGTTTTGACATCAAAAGCAAAATCCATAAAGGGAAGTTTGATAAATTATAGTTCATCAAAATTAAAAACTTTTGCTCTGTAAAGAGACCCTGTTTAAAAGAATGAAAAGACAAGCTATAGGCTAGGAGAAAATATTTGCTAACCACCTATCTGACAAAGAACTAGTGTCTAAAAGATACAAAGAACACTCTAAATCAACAGTAAAATAGCAACCAATCCAATTAGAAAATGGACAAAAGACACAAATTCTAAAATTCTAAAAAAAAAAGCATTTGACTAAATAGGCATATAAAAAGATGTCCAACATTATTAGCCATCATGGAAATGCAAATTGAAACCACAATGAAATATTACTACACACCTATCAGAATTGCTAAAATACTATTCTGCTAAAAGAAAAAAAAAAATAGCAACACCAAATTCAGCTGAGGATGCCAAAAAGCTAGATCACTCATACATTACAGCGGGAAATGTAAAATGGTGTAGCAACTCTGGAAAACTATTGAGCATTTTATTTTTTAATAAAAATCAGTATTCAACTATGATAAGACCCAATAATTACACTCCTGGGCATTTATCCCACAGAAATGAAGGCTTATCTTCCCACAAAAGCCTGTATATAAATGTCCTTAGCCACTTTATTCATTGCTGCCCCAAACCAGAAATAATGTAGATATCTTTCAATGGGTGACTTTGGAAAATGGAAAGAGAAAGACAACCTTAATTATTAGAGAGGAAGATGTACAACAAACATTCTTCATGGTAAAACATTAAAAGTGATCCCACTATTGCCACTTTAATTCAGCCCAAAGCAAGGTGAAGAATTATAAACTGAGACTTTTGAATAAATTTGAGACATTCAAAGGGTTGCATCCTTGAAGAAAGAGGGTTCTAGAGAAAAGTTTAACCATTGGTTCAAATAAACTAGGAAAAATATCTGATTCTGTATCTGGATGAGAGAAAAAGCCTCCCTTAGAAATTCACTACCATGGACCTACGGCACATGTACATTTGGAGTCCAAATTTATACCATCCCTGTGGCTCAGGAACCCCAGAGTGAGAAAAAGGCATAGAAATCAGTGCTGGGCAGTGGCCCCAGCAGGAGCAAACACAAAACTGTTCTGGAGGGTCCCTCAACCCAAGTCAGAAAGGATTCTCAAAGATAAAGTTATGTTTAATATGAGCATAAAATAAAAAATTACTAAATGACGTGAGGAGAGACCTACCACGTACAAGGGTCAGCAGGTGTAAGTAATTGCAGTGTAAGGGGAAGTCGGATGGCTCAGCGGGTTGAGCGTTCATCTTGCAGCCCTGGGGTCCCCACCTGTGAGGACCCATGTTCTGAACTTGGGTGTGCCCCAGTTTGGTGCTTGCCAGGGCGTGCTTCCCACGTGGGAGTCCCCCTGTTTGGCTCCTGCCCTGGTCAAGCTTCCCATGCAGGAGACCCCTGGCCTGGTTCCTATTCTGTGCAGCCCCTCCCCCACCTGTGGAGTGAAACTATATCCAAAACTAATGACCTACAACTATGGAGACTGCTCTAGGCCTCCTCTTCTCTCTGTCTCTCTCTGTAAAAAAAAAAAAAAGAGAGAGAGAGAGAGAGAAATAGCAGTATAAAACCCACGTGAGGGGAAGCCGGGATGGCTCAGTGGGTTAAGCGCTCACTTTGCAGCCCCAGGGACCAGGGATTGAATCCCGGCCCCGGCCCATGCGGAACCATGTGCTGAACGGGGAGCTCCCCCAGTTCAGTTCTCTCTCTGTATCTCTCTCTCTCTCTCTCTCTCTCTCTCTCTCTCTCTCTGTCAAAAAACAATAAAATAATAAATAAATAAATATTAAAAGAAGCAAATATTAAAAAAAAACAAAAAACCCACATGAATTTCAAGTACTAAAATAGTTTGATAGAAAATATGTTAAAATCAGAAGAAGAAACCGAGGGGCCCAGTCAAGATGGCAGAATAGGTAGACACTGTGCTCACCTTCTGTCACAACCACATCAAAATTTCAACTAAACTGCAGAACCACCACCATTGGGAACTGCCTGAAGCCTAGGTGAGCTGAAGCCCTCCCACTAAGGACCTAATACGAAGCCCCTGGAGACAGAGACAGACAGCTGTGTCGCAGAAACGGATGTGCTTCCAGAACCATCCCGGGTGGGAGGGTGATCCACCTGTGCCCCTGCTGAATGGTCACTAAAAGGACTTCCTTCTGAAGCACTTTCCACAGACTGTTCTTGGCAGCCCACGACTCAAAGGACGCTGCTATGCCCCTCTTTACATCTACATGAACCATCCTTTCTGGGACGCCATGTGCTTTGGGTGGAATAGGAACACTTTTGTACCAATTAGACATCCTGGAAGATTATTATCCAGCAGCACTCTCAGCTGGACTCATGCTTTTCACTGCACTTGTCTCCAGGTCTCAAGTTTATATGCCAGAAACAAACTGGGGGCTGTAGAAAGAACGCTCACCACAGATATCTTACAGAGGAAGGTGAGCATGAATTTGATGCAGGTTCTGGACTCCCAAACTTCTATTCATGATTCCAAGCAAGAAATATGGGGAAGCTGGGATGGCTCAGAGGGTTAAGCACTCGCCTTGTAGCCCCCAGTTGGTTTCTCACCCTCCACCCCCCTTTTGGCCCCTGGCTCAGGCACCAAGGGGGTGTGCCTCCCATGCAGGAGGCCCCCAGCCCAGTTCCCACTTTGCACGTCCCCGCCAACCTGTGTCAAAAACTGATGACATACAACTATGGAGACTGGTCTGCCTCGCCCCCACCTCTGTCTCTGTCTCTCTCTCACTCTCTCTCTCTCTGTCAAAAAACAATACAATAAATCTTTAAAAAAAAAAAAAAGAAAGAAAGAAATATATAGCCAATGTTTTGGGGTTTTTTTCATTCTGTTCTTGCTGAGTTAGTGGGCAGTCTTGGAACATGCTATCTGCTCCAAAGTAGAATAAACTTGTTGTGTGGCAGGGCAGAGGCGCTGTTCCACTGGTTTCCGCTTTTTGCTTTTCTTTTCTTTCTTTTCTTTTATTTTTTTTGGGGGGGGGTGTTTGTTTGTTTGTTTGTTTGTTTGTTTGTTTGTTTGTTTGTTTGTTTGTTTTGATGGATGATATTATACACAGGAGAACATTCATTCATTGTAAGCATAGCTATAGAAACTGCAACTTTCCAAGCCCAGGATACTTATGAAATCACTCCTCTAATGAGACCTCTTTATATGTTTTCTTTGTTTCTATAGATCATGCACACAGGTGATAAGCATGCATAATAAGAGTGCTCGCCTTAGTATTTAAAAAATGAAACTGTGAATTGGAAGTCATCAAGACCAAATCATTGCGTGATAGGTTGTTCTGATGATTAATTTCTTAGGACTAATCTCTGTTAAACATACATACTGAAGTACTAATTAAGTCATATTGAAGAGTAAAAAGAAAACCCTTTATAAGAGAAGATAAATAAGCAAAAATTCAATTCCATGGGTTTCACTTAAATAAGGAGCAATGACTCTATAAGATAGATTGGCTGAAACCTGTGAAAAGAGATGGAATTTTTCTAAGAGGAGAAAATAAAGAGTTTGAAATTTATATACATAAATATTATATACAGGTGGAGTGAATTTAAGATACATAGAAAAACTTATTTCTAATTTTGTTATAGTAACTATATAGAAGCAATACTGATTGCTACAGAAAATAGAAAATACATTTTCTAACAAAATTGTTGATAACCCCTTTTGCTTACCTTTCCTAAAGCTGACCTTTATTTCTGTTTCTATAGATAATGGCTTTCTCTTTCACAGGTTAGTGTCTCAGTAGAAATGTACAGTCATGTTATGGACTGAATGTTTGTGTTCCTTCCAAATTCCAGTGTTTAAAGCCCTAATCCCCCATGTGATGCTATTTGGAGATGGGATCTTTGAGAGGGAGGTAGCAAATTTTCAAAGAGAAGATCTTAAAATTAAACAAAATGATAATCAACCTATGAAGTAGCAGCATCAAACTGACAGACTTTTCAATAGCAATACAAAATTATAAAAACAATGGAATAATGTCTTTATAGTACTCAGAGAAAGTAACTGTTAACTTAGAATTATCACCAGGAAAATGACTAGAGTATGTACTTTCAGAAGACTAAAGTTAAACTAAGAAGAAAAAAAAAAATTTTTAAACTGGTAAGTATATACATCGAAATAAGTAAAACTAAGAATTATCAACTGAACAATTATCCAAAAATTGCCTAAAGGTAAAAGGCCTGGGCCAGATGGTTTTACCAATGAATTCTACCAGTCATTCAAAGAAGAACTAATGCCCATCCTCCTCAAACTACTCCAGAAAATTCAAGAGGAGGCAGTACTACCCAACTCTTTCTATGAAGCTAATATCACCCTAATACCAAAATCTGGGAAAGATAATACCAAAAAGGAAAACTATAGGCCAATCTCACTGATGAACATTGATGCAAAAATCTTAAATAAAATTTTAGCTAACAGAATACAACAATTCATTAAGAAGATTATTCACCATGACCAAGTGGGATTCATCCCAGGGGCACAAGGATGGTTCAACATACGCAAATCAATCAATGTAATCCAGCACATAAACCAAACCAAGGATAAAAACCACATGATTATCTCAATTGATGTAGAAAAAGCATTCGACAAGATACAACACCCATTTATGATAAAAACACTGAATAAAATGGGAATTGAAGGAAAGTACCTCAACTTAATTAAGGCTATATATGACAAACCCTCAGCAAATACTATACTGAGTAGGGAAAAGCTGAAGCCTATTTTCCTAAAATCAGGAACAAGACAGGGATGCCCCTGTCACCACTGCTGTTCAACATAGTACTAGAAGTTCTAGCCAGAGCAATCAGACAAGAGAAAGGAATAAAAGGTATTAGAATCGGGAGAGAAGAAGTGAAACTGTCACTCTTTGCAGATGACATGATCCTGTATATAGAAAACTCTAAAGACTCTATCAGAAATCTATTACAAATAATAGACAAATACAGTAGAG